>JAVTVY010013472.1:0-52551 GCA_036873755.1 Hanleya hanleyi
CCAGAAGGGCATGATATCACTATATATATATTGTTTGCTATTTTCTTCTGTTGCACACATAAAAATCTCCAAATCCATATTAATCTATCAGGTCTCTTCAAAATATACATGTAGACATTTGCTGATTGAAATGGGTTATGTTTACACAATATATAAACAACAAATTTGAAATAGATCGAATTCAAAGTAATGTTCTGACACACTCGTCATTAGTCTCAATTTTAGCGCCTCTTGCTGACAAGCATATGTGGCTGTTTATAATACACAACTAACTCTGATGACCAACACATACTACACTGGCTTTCATTATCCACCAGAGGCATAGTGGTAGCATATCTCTGGTGGAGCGAGAATGCAGACGATGTTACCATATGAGTTTTACACTGTGTTTTTTTGGGGAATATTATTTATCATGCCTTATACCATGTTAACATATTTGTTAACTCATCCTCTTTAGATGCATCACACATCTCAGTAGTGCAGTGCCCATGCATATTCTCCATTTGGTCAGCATAGAAGTACAATTCAATTCTGAAAGTGAACAGAAATATTTTAGATAAATTGGGAAACTGGTAATAAGTACATGTATTCCTTTCCTTTGAAATAGTACCAGATTTTAAAATAAAGAAAAATCTCTCTTTTTCAGTCAGAATAGCAATCATCTCATAATATTGCTCAACACTGTTCAAGCAAGAAATTTCCAGTAATAGAATGATTGAATTAAATGCCTTTTCAATCAAAATAGCAATCATTTCATACTATCATGACTATTGCTGATCAACAATGTTCAAGCACTAAATTTCAGATATAAATGGTATGATATAACTGAACTGATATGTAACTAAATTCCATAAAATTTGAATACAGGAAATATATGGCAGGCCTCAATTTAAGGTGGTAACCTGTTTTCAGTTTGCCTGGAGGTTGCCGTATGAAAAATAGTGGTAACCTATTTTCAGATTAGGTTAATAATTATGCAATAGGTTCCCACAGGTTACCAGTGTAGAATTCATGGTAACATGTTGAGAGGTTACCATCAGCACTCTTTAAATTGAGGCCTGAAATGGTATGATATAACTGAACTGATATGTAACTAAATTCCATAAAATTTGAATACAGGAAATATATATGGCAATCTAGGAACATAAATCCACATTCTACATTTGGCTAAAGATATAAAAGTCCCTGCTCCCCTTTCATGAACTTAATACATATACCGGTACTGAAACCTATAATTATTAGTCTCTGTAGGCCTGCTTGGACAAAGGGTTCACGCCAACAGGTACACTGATGCGCGACTCCCGCATAAATTTGTGGTTCACATTAGTCCTCTATTCTTATGGCTTCATTTTTAATCAGTGGTACATGAATGGACTATTTTTGACTTGCAGTTGCAAAAGGTATCATCAATGTATTAAATCATAATGGTCATAATACATTTCTTGGAATAGATATTTGATGCATATTTACAATATTTACACCATCAATAGCTAAAAATCTGCCCTATGCTGTAGATATAGGCTGGAGCGGAAGATAACGAATCACAAATGTACGCCGGGAGTCGTGCATCGATGCACCGGAAGTGACGATGGTGCGAATCTATCCTACCTATATGTATCAAAGTGTAAACTTTTTATATGATTAGTAAAATAGCATCATCAGCATGGTTTTGTCCTGCAGTGAAGTCACCAACCAAGAAGACCTCCCCACATCCTTGTCATTACTATAGGCATGGTTCAGCTAACTTCTTTTAGGAAGAGGGTTGGGTGTACTTCATGGACGATCAGGTCTGAGCCAGGTGCCCCCGCCAAAATAAAATCTATATCTAGTTATAGGATTCAAAGGGGAATTATCCATGCCAACTGTGTCAGGTGGGTGGTCAGATATTCTAAATCCCCCGCCACCCCCTTCGCCATTAGACGGGCCCATATGTAGTCCCAGTCGATCTACGTTCAAGATTGGACTATAGATGGACCTACATTAAGGGGCAAGGGATATTTTCTTGTTCTTGAGCAATTTTCTATTTCTCATGGTGTTTTCCAGTTTCATTCTCAGATAATTCTAGAAGCAAAAACTTACTGACATTTATTAATATTATTGTGATTTGTCAGCTGGGTTACCGGTATACTGATTACTGATAATTATCCTTGTTATCAAACTACAAATCTCTCACCCTGATAAACAGTTGATAAAAAGTTTTGTGCCTTCGCATTGGTCATTGAACATGTATGCCAAGTCTCGCATCGATTGGTTCAGTGGGTCCAGACCGTATAAGGTTTTCATATCAATCTTGACGGCCGCCGGGGCTTTCGACCAATCGACTTTGGTCATTTTTGGGGAACTTTTTCAGGAAACAAAATTACATAAAATATATCTTTTTAATATCTGAAAACAGTAAGGGGTGCGTGGAGGGGGGGGGGGGGATATGTCCAGAGAGGAATATGTCCAGGAAGGAATATGGAGAGGGAGGGAATAATAGGGGGGGGGGGTGATGTCCTACAAGCATCAGACTTGCCCTGAAAACGTGTGAATGACGTGCTTACGTGTGGTAAGCTGCTAAGCTCGACGTTAGGACGAGTTGTGTGTGCATGGGCGGGGGAGGGGAGGGGGTACAAATTATACAATGGGTGACAGCCTTTCTTTTATTATTTGGGTGTTCGCTTGCGCTTAAACCGACCCCCTGCTATAAATTTTTGAGTGATGGAATTATTTACCTGGTCCTGCCTGTCATAGCGGGTGGAATATTCGGAAAATCGGCACAGGCAAGTTCTTGATGTTGTTGTTGTGCCGATTGCGTTCGTTTTCTGTTCCAGAGTTTCAATGCCTTTGTAGATCGGGATGTTCTCTCTTTTGGATTGTTGAGCTTGATATCTCGAGCGCATGGCTCAAGTCTTTGAATCAGCATACCCAGAACCGACATCGGACTTCCAAAATATGAAATAAATCGGTTTGACTGAGCTGAAGATGTGGTGAGTGTTTTTTTCTGTCAGCCAGACCGCGTGATTCAAGGGCCGTAACTCGTAATTCACTCCATCCGCCCAAAAATCCCAATTTGAAAGCGGACGCGCACGTAACTCCAACTGGCGACCTTCTTTACCTCCGATTAACAAAGAGTTCTTTTTATTTTCCTAAATTTTTAATGTTACAATATTTGTCCATTTTAAAATGGCACAATGATGGTACAATATAGCGAGGATGGCTATTCTTACCCTCAAACAAACGAGAGCCAATGTAGGACCGACATTGGAACAATCCAAACCGGATACATTTTGGACCGACAGCCGTCGCCAATGATGTACCAATATATAATGTTACATCGTCGGCAACATGAAATGGTACCATGATGGTCCAACATAAATTGTTACATTGCTGTAACACTCACTGGTACACGAATGTTCCACTATATATCGGTGTCATATTGTGGGGAAAACGCGTGTGTACTTCATGCCAAAATATGGGAGTCTAGACTTAATTAATGAATCGAGGAGATGCAATTACGTTAACAGTTTTTAACATTGCCGCCAATGTAAATTGTATTAGTGGTCTGACCTCTACCGTCATTGTGGCACATCGTCTGACCTTTTATCAACAGCGGCCCATATATAAATAGATCACTTAATCAGCTGTCGAAAGCTTTATTACCGGGTCTGTTTTTCATCATTATGGTCGTTCTTTCGATATTTTATTTTTTAAATTTTTATCAAACAGAGAAATAATTTTTTTAACTAAAATCCAGGGAGAGAAACCTGTTAACTTGGTGTGCTTTTCGTGTCCAAAGCTGATTTAAGACGCGGGTGCGTTACAGATATTGCATGATGTGAGGTGTGATATCACGATTTGTCAGCTCGAGAAGGTGATGTTCAACGAGCGCGATCACGATTTGTCAGCTCGAGAAGGTGATGTTCAACGAGCGCGATCACGATTTGTCAGCTCGAGAAGGTGATGTTCAACGAGCGCGATCACGATTTGTCAGCTCGAGAAGGTGATGTTCAACGAGTGCGAAGCACGATTTGAACATCACCTTCGAGAGCTGACAAATCGTGATATCACACCTCACAGCATGCAATATCTGTTTATTTCGGGATTTTTCGGGAAAATTATAAAAATCCATCATCTGAATTTACCGGGTATATATTACTCGGGCATTACTTGTTCCACTGACCAAATTTCTCTCAGTTTTGAGAAGGTTTTGTGTGATATATGGGTTTAGGCACCTGAACAATGTCTTCGAGTTATGGTAAAAATGCATTTGTATTGCAGCGTTAGAGTGTGGAATTTGTTTCAGGGTGCCTTGTATCGGGATAATGATTCAAATCAACAAGGAAGGATGATAGAGTTCTAGGGAATAATTTGTGTGATGAATAAAAAGGTGGTTCATGCATTTTGTTTCCTATTATGACTTGATCCCCCGACTCAAAGTGAAAAGAATAAATATAAATTGTCTCTCAATTTCGTTAACTTATTTGGTAACAAAATATATCACGTGGCTGAACTTTTGCAAAATTATCAGTAGTCATCCCTTCAAACCAGTAAAATTTTGTTCAAATCCGTGAACGTTGTGCGTACAAGGAAACTAAACGGCCATAATTTGGAGTGGCCATAACACCAAGCCCCATGCATATAACCATACTGCTCTTACATATAAGCTAAATGAAATAGAGTATAGTGGGTCAAGCGTGTTCCTGTTCATCCTTTCCGTGCCTCCGGGTTGAACGAGCTTAATTAAGAACTTTAAGAAGAGGACTGGTGTGTTGACAGTTCAATACATGTGTTTGTGGATGCCATTGGCTTCTTTCGTGTGAACACATGCTGTATCACTACAAGTGATCGATTACAGAGATCGCCGTGTGAAAATGAGAATTTCGGATTGTTTACCTTGGCATGGAAGCGACACACATTATGTATGGTGGCGGGTCGGTCTCGTGTGTATTTCGGTGCTGTCTGTTACTGCAGATATTGTCGGGGGCACTGAAGGACAATTTACCGATCCCGAACTTGGATTAAGTCTTCATTTTGACCCCACAAAAATAGATCAGCTTGTTGAAGGGAATATTGATATTGTCAACATCAATGCGACGAACGTATCTTTTACCGACAGTCCGTTTTCGCTTCAGGTTGAGTCTGACAATATTAATATCGCCGAAATCCACGGACCAACATTTCTGTTCTTCATTCAGCAAAACACCAGCAATAGAGATGCTCAGAATTATTCCATACAAGTGAAGGGAATCTTTACCGGGCGTACAAAGCTGTTATTCTCGACTAACGCAACCAGAAATAATTTCTCATTTACATCTGCGGATGGTTTATTAAAAAATGGGAATAACCCGGTCACCGGAAACGAAATTTCGGACGAATGGAGAAAGTTGCCGTTCACTTACGATGTAACAATAATAAGAGAGGATGGCCCGTTAAATACGGTCTTTCTTGTGTGTATCATCATCCTCGTGGTCCTAGCTAACGTGGCTATGGGATGTAAGGTGGAATTGACGGTGATCAAAGAAGTGCTCAGACGACCCATAGCCCCTATTGTCGGCCTCCTATCACAGTTCCTCATTATGCCATTGGTAAGTGGTCTTCAGGAAAAACATTCCAAGTTTCGCGGCAATCGGTCCCGCGGTTTTCAAGTTAGGAATTCGTTTTATTCCACCGCAGTCATACTATTCTACTAAAGTTTTACACTCCTCGCAGATTATAAATTTTCCTGTGTTTGGCATCTATACAGTCATCAGTCCGACATGCAGCCCCTACAAGATATTTTATAATACGGTACTGATTTCTATAGAATGTACCTTCAATAGAAATCACTATCATAAAATATCCTGTAGGGGTTGCATGTCGGAATATACAGCCATTTAGGTAAAAATAAGCAATCGAATCGACGAGGCAGCGATACATTTTTTAACTAACCAGTATAAGCCTCGACAACGAAATTCAATATCATATTTTTTTCTTGAATGTTTTTAACAAAGGCCCAATGCCCACTATGAAAAAAGGAGAAACTTCTCTATATGACAACCATGCAAGTTTATTTTTACCGGATAGGCCCTGTATTCAGGGAACACGAACAATTCAGTATTTCTAAATGTCATTCACTCGAACACAAAATATTCAGTGCTGGTTGGCTGAATAGATGAGTGACGTTCGCCGATATGATATGTTATGGCCCATAGAGTATTAGTAGAAAATTGTATAATATCTATGGCTTGGGGATATGAAACACATATTTGTGTCGTGTTCACGATACTATATTCACGGTCGGTGAACCCACAAGTATGGACTGCACAAATACGTGCTCGGGTACACGTCATTGAGGGACGAATATCCTTATCTCTACATCAGACAATCCTACACATGAGGTGAATTCCAATGTCTGCATCTCCCCACAATAATCTATAGTCCTCGATACGTTTCTTTGTACAGTCAACACGAACAAGATATATATGTGTTCATTAGTCCCATCTATCAGTATAGTCATGTCTACCAGTGTTGATGAATTTGATATACATATACGGACGGACAGGATCATTGACACGCACGAGTGGATTTCTAAATGAAGAAAACGAGTTGATCACAAAATGAGGCTGGTTAGGGGAACTGAAGAAATACTTAGTAGAATTCAATGTTGAACTTTCTAATTAACAGTAGTACCAAAATTACTGATTCGGAATACATGTATACACCTAAATGTCGCAATGTTAGATTGAAATATTCAAACCCAGTGAGCCTTAATTAATTCTCAATTCATTCAATTTAGCTGTGGGGATTTTTTTTAAATCAAAAACAGGCTTAAATGATTTACATGATACTTTCTGATATGCTAAATATAGCTGTGTGCATCTGGGTAAAAGGTTATATCAAATAATCCGTATATTTGTATCGCAGTGCAGATATGTCTAAATCATTGTTTACAAGTTAACAATGTGTCAGTCAAAATATCTGGCAGAGCTCTGTATACTATAAATTATGCGAGGCCTCATTTATAACCCGACCCTGTATTCTTGGCTGCTTTACGCTCATTAACCAGGTTCTTGGTATTAAGGAGAGTAAAGGACGAAGGGACTCAAGCTGATTTAATGAGCATAGGCTGTGTTGGATGACATGCATATTCTATACCGCGGTAGACCGACCGGGCGTATCTAGTATACTCGACTAGCGTAAATATAAGTGTTTGAAAAGAACCCGCACTATACCCGTTTTCGTCTATTTAATAGTATTTTCACACTAGCCTAGATAGATTGACGGGAACCGAGATTATTTTTGCAATATTGGTTCTCATGGCTTGCATAGGTTTCGTCGACAAAACTGCGTCCTGGTTCGGATCGATCTTCATATGTTTATGGAGATAACAAGGTGAATTTTTCACGAATTTGCCCAAATGCCCCACTGCTTTTCACCTTAAGACCCAGTGCCTTACAATCAGTCTGTATGCATACAACAAAATAATATATATATTTGAAATATTCTTTCCCATATTTCGCAATGCGATATTAAGAGTCGACATGACGGTCCTTGACATGGCAATTGTCCTTGCGATATCAAGGGTCGATATTTTGGACCTTTGGAACTTTGCGATGTTAAGGGTCGACATGACGGCCTTGTACACAGACCTTTTGGTCTTTGATATATGTTGGCATTGTGGAAAGTTGATGCTGGGTCGACATCGGGCCTTACAGACCAGTCTTTTGTGTTAAATGCCGTCATTTTCATCTGACGACGATACAGCTCATCAATCCCCAGTGTACGAGTTGTCACAGCGACACAGCTCACCAATTACCAGTATACGAGTTGTCAGAGCATTTCCATCATAGCTCTCTAGATTTATATCTAATACCGCTTATGCCGGTGCTAGGGGCCGTGTGGTCATGTCATCCAAGTTGCCACATGGACAGGTACAATAAAAGCGTACCTGAGATATAACACATATCACTAATCGTTAGATTCTTCGTATGTGCTTTAGAATAGGTTAACCGGAAGACTATGCTGCGAAGTCATGTGGCTTTGTCAGTAGGTCGGCACCTCTTCCCTTACTTGCGTTGTAATTTAACATATCTCAACCAAAATTGCTGCATCATTTCGCAGTCTCAGTAAATATAATATCACGGAATATTATATATCATACATGCGCTATATAAATCCGGTGCGAATTTCTACATCTGATAGCCGAAAAGGTGGTTATCTGGGAGAAACAACGTCAACATAACGCTCATTTTATCTGTAATTACATAACTGGGCATGTGTATACAGTAAACCATATAGGGTAGTCTCCAGGGATTCGTCTATTCCGCAGGGATATGGGTCCGATTTTCGGCCACCAATCGTCGTAAAATCTTCCATCCAAACCATTTATATGTATATATTTTCTGAAAGCGTATTATTTAGCCATTATTTTAAGACACAGCACTGAATTATGTTATAGGAAATTGAAGCTCGAGAATTCTCTAGAAAACCCCTTAAAAAGGTCGAACAATGGTAAAATTCGGCCCAATTTCCACAAAAATCTATAAGAGCAATTTCAATTAAAATTCTGTCCCTTGTTCCCAAGTCCGGCGCCAACTTGAAAGACCAAAATAAGTATGGTCGACTTACCCGGTTTTTTTGGTCATAATTATCCGCTGTAATTGAGTCATGATTTTTACGCACAAGGGCATAACCGAGGCAGGACAAACAGGACGAACCCAGCCATCGATCCGTATATGCTCGTTTGCAGCACTAACAATGTTGGACAGGATGCATGGTGTTATTAAGAAGGCAAGGAGAAATACGATCTAGCAGAAAACGGATGGTCCACCGCATTATTAAATTAGACAGAGACCATTGCTACGAATCTGTGCAGTGTACTCACAGAGAAACAGTATCAAAATAAGGTATCATGCCCAGACATGGTTCTTGATAAACGTTCTTTTTCAGGACGTTCAAAGGATTGCTTCCGTTGAACAGTCTGATTTTGTCGGGCGGCTGGAAATATCAAAAGCTCGTTTCGCGGGAAGATTGTAAATATCCGTGAACCATACGCCAATAAATGTCAAATTGAAAAGGCAGAATTCTCGCCATTGGCTTATTGTGGGATCTTGGAGAATACCGACAAACTGCTCGCACGAATTTTTCAGAGCGGCACGAGATGATATTTCCCTGATATACAATCTTGATTTACCTGGATTGTGTCGATATCATGATTCAACGTTGTCGCATTTTGGCAGCATTTTTCAAAGCTTATGTGAGTGGTAACCCAATATCCTCTTCTAAGTGACGCTAGGTTTCAGTGATGCTCAGTGCGTGGGATTGCATTTCACCGTATCATTGTGTCAACGTCAACACCCCAGTCTAATTGTACACAACGAGACCTGTAGTAAGACAACAAGCACGAGTACCTAGTATGGCCCGTATTTAGGCAAAAAAATCCTATTCGCATCCAAAAATGTTCTTTTCTACTACTTCTCTAGTGCGCATTCGCGTATAACCGAACCCACGACGTAAACGACCCTTTAAATGTCAGTTCAGCCCCACATGCCTCTATTCACCAATATGGACTCGTGTTTCTGCTAGGAGTGTATGTAGTCCAAGTTCAACCCCAGCACTCTAATACTCTCCGAGTGTGGTTGTGCTCAATGACGTCAAGGTCATGGCGAGTCCACACAAGTTTCATAGAATCACCAATTTGAACCCACTATGGGCATAAACCCACTTCACACCCAAGTCCAAAATCCACGCACACACACACATGCACCAACTCCAACCCTAGCTGCGCTTTCTCTACTACTACTGATGTCTCATCATTACATGCTGATTATCTCAAGGATTCAGTGCGGTAAGTTTCAGCCGCTAATCTGAATGATGGCGAAAATATTTGGGGGGAAGGTTAGAGCGAAACAGTATTGGGCAGTGTATTTTGATTGTGGACGACGGTCTTTTTATTTGCGGCAGTTAGCATAAAAGATTTGACGCTTGTACAGTGTTTTGTAGTACATGACTACACTGTTATAAATCACACCGTAAATTCACAGTTAAATGATTATGTACTGGCATAAAAGGTGCCAGTACATTTAACTGTAAAATTACTTTGCACCGTATTTTACTTTTACCGTTTTTTAAAAGACCGTTTTTTAAATCGTAGAATGTTTCACTGTGTTTTAAAATTACCGTCTTTTAACATCCTTTGAACTGTATCATTACGTGACACTGTTGTCTACAATTATCTGTTTCGCGGAAAAGTAGGTCACTGGAATACAAGCGTCTTGTCCGCGTCATTCAATATTCAGCCGTCGTCCACTGAAGAATTTTCGCGTCCATAATTTAAAGATCTTCAATGGAAGGCCGAAATGGCCATTGCTCGCGTATTTCAGCTCTTCGTGTTTCCAAACGCGGTCGCCACAAGTTTCGTAAATAATCACCAAGGAATCTGTAAGTTTATTATACGAATATACGATTTATAAGTGGAGCACAACTCCACGTCAGATACAACCAAACCGTATTATAGACCGAAAATGCAAAATAGCCGCCGACATGTCGACCCTTGTCATCGCATTTTAAAAGCTTCTAAACTGCTTCACGGTCGGTTTGTTCTTTCCACTTTCAGTCCAGCGACGCAGATGAAACCAGATAATAGAACCAATATGGTTCATCACAGAACCAAACCTTTTACACGAGGAACCAGGTCGGTTTCATGTAGAACCATGCATCTTTGATCTATAAGGAAACATATTTCGTTGATTCAGATTTGGTTCCACCCTTTAAATACACATTGTAGTTCAAATAACCAGATGTGGTTCCATAAAGAACCTAAAGATTTTAAGGGTGTATTTATACGTTCTGTATATTTTCAGCTGGGTTTGGCAGCCAGTCAAATATTTCAATTCGAGCCGGGTATTGCTCTGGGGTTGTTTGCCACAGGATGTGCCCCCGGGGGAGGGGCTAGTAACGCCTACACCTTCCTGTTGGACGGCGATGTCTCATTGAGCGTTACGATGACTCTGATCAGTACCATAGCTTCTTTTGGTAAGTCTAATCTGATGCCAGTCAGTCTAGTCTATTTTCATTTTACCCAGCGAATTTCTACGTTCCCACTTCGAACCTGCCTTGTTCTATCTGACCCCCATCAGTGTTCAAAAACCGAGGTGTAAATTTCACCTAAGAACGACAGACGAACTAATCAGAACGTACACGGCGATTGTGAGTAGAGTGACATCATTTCCAATTAGGGGCGTCTTTCCTTGTAATATGGCGTTTTTATTAGCCCATTATATAGGTCAGCCAATCAATAACGCTCTTCTTCGACCCATTTTGAATTTCAAATGTTTTCGAGGTCAGTGACGTTTCGTGTCTATTTATAAGGTATTTGAACATCGAAGGGGGCCAGATATATCAAGGGAATTTCCAAGTGGGAACGTAGAATTTGGCTTGATTAAATGAAGATGGTCTAGTCAGTAAACCGCGAGAGTATGTGTGGGAGAAATACTGTCTCGACTTCGCGCTATATGGAAAACTCGCGCGTCCCAAAACGGGTAGGTCTGCTAATCGGTTGTAGAGTTATAAAAACGTGCGCGAAATTTCATTGTTTGAGCCTTCTTCACCATTCATATTGATTATTCTTATTTCTGAAAGATATCCCATACTCTGTCGCATATACACTCTTCGGCCTTCAGCCCGACGCGTCCACAAAAATGAGAGTGAGAGAGTGACCGTTTGCAAGCTTGCTATTGTGAATTGGCCGAGTGGCTGATCCGTCATGTATTATTGATGGGAAAGCACGAGATTTTTATTGCCTCGCTGTTAGATGCTATTCGCAGTTTAAAAAAGGAAGTTTAGTCAGATTGCTTCAAAGATATACAGCAACAATATATTCTCTGAGTAAAACAACAGCTGGAATGCTAAACCATTGGACATGTATCGGTATCCAATCATATACGTAGTGATCCGAATTAATCTTGCAACCTTATAATTTCATTGAAATAGCATTTTATATGATTTGTATTTGTGCAGGTCTCATTCCACTATGGCTCTTCACCGTGGGCACCCGTTATCTCTACAAAGACTCAGATGTGCGCATCCCGTACGAAAACATCTTCACAGCATTAGCCGGTCTCATTCTTCCGGTTCTGGTCGGTATGGCCATAAAGTGGAAACGTCCAAATTGGGTGAAGTACATTTTAAAGGCTGTCACACCCCTGATGGTCATAGTAATAATTGTGATTTTCTCTGTGGGAATATACGCCAATTTATATATCTTTAAGCTGCTTCAACCGGAAGTGCTAGCGGCGGGCGCCATATTGCCGAATTGTGGGTTTCTTCTGGGCGGTTTGGCGGGAATAATCTCGAGACAGCCATGGAAACGGACGAAAACCATAGCCATAGAAACGGGGCTTCAGAATACGGGCATACCTATTGTTCTTCTGCAAGTTTCTCTCCCGAAACCGGACTCGGACTTCGCCATTGTTGCTCCGATCGCTGCCGCCATATTTACGCCCGTGCTGCTTTGGTTGTGGATTTTAGCTCGAGTTATTAGGAAGAAATGCTGCAAGAAGGAAGCCAAAGACAGTTTTTATGAACTTAATAAAGAGGACACAGAACATCCAACTAAAGTCTTGAGTGATCCTGACCGTCCAAGTGAAGATAAAGAAAAAGAAGATCCTGTAACCACCAAGTCACCATCTGTTGAGACGTTGAACTGACACGAGGATTCCATACTCTTTTCTTGCATTTTTGCCAATAATAATACAAACTGCTATAGAAAGTATAGTAGAAGTAGTTATCTTCCTATACACCTTCGACAATGCTAACTGAACAGGAGGCTTGAATAATCTTTGAAATATGCATAAGCCTAAAGTGGCATCGTATACCCACCATTCCGAAGACAACAAGTAACAAGGCCAACAAATATCCCAAAGTGCTTCAAGGTACTTCCCTGAGATAATACTCGGTAAGAGAGGTACATACAATGTAAGTCAGGCTGATATGCCGTCTGTCTTGGCTGTAACCCACACTCACATCTCGTGGTTCTAAACAAAACCAAAACAATAAAACTGTTATGAAGCATACTCATGTTGAACGATAGGCTGAAAAAGAAAAGTTTTTTTTTTAAAAGATTCGTGGACATTGTAGAGGGTGCTGTATACAACCATTCCCACCGAAGAATTCTTTTCCTGATAGTGTATGATTCATACATCCAACAGCAGTCAATGCCACGAAGTAGGACTATTTATTATATTTTCAACGTTCTCTTTCGACAATATTGTTCTGGATGAAGTACACCAAGTGAATGAAGTACACTCTCTGCCAAAAAGAATTTTTCAAGCAAAATGGTTCTATAACGATTTCTCAGAAAAATTTCAATGCAGAACACTTTTTGGTGCTATATAGAACAAACCAGAAGTCGTCAAAGAACCAATTCCATGATGAAATATAGTAAAATAAATCTTTTAGAGGGGTTCTCGGTTGGAAGTGAATATTACAGGGATATATATGTTTCCCCGCTTCCCCATGCATGGGTCCCTGACTCAAAGAATGACCAAACTCAATGTCCTCACACACACATAATATTTTTTTTTATTTATTACATAAATAATAATGCTTTATTTTTGTAATACGGATAATGTTTAATCCAGCTGCCGTATTCTTGCCTCATCTCGTCGTCGTGTAACCTTGAATATACAAGAACAAAGTATCTTTGATATAAGAATTATATGCTCACAATTTTCCTTCCATTTTGAAGAAGAATGTACTAATAGTCATTATTTTAATTGTTTTAAACAGATATATTTTCAGGAAATCCTTCTGGTTTATAACAGATATATATATTTTGACATGAAGAGAATTATGGATGTTGGAGAATGATGATAATAATAGGAGTTGTACCAAACTGATATTCTTCCATATTATGAGGTTAGCTTTCTAAATACTGAACTAACGTTCTCTGGTGTGGAACATAATTGTCAAATCCTTTTGTTTCCAGCTGGAATAAATGAGTGTGGAACCTCTGTGATTGTTGATTTTTTTGTACAGTACCAGTAAATGGTACCCTGAAAAGCAGATTTTGTCCTGCATTTCTGTGTATATGCAGACAAAGGAATCTGTTGACGAGGAGAAGGCAGGGCCAGGGCACTTGTCTTATGTTGCCATTGTGATTGGAATATTTGACATAATATGGTATGACGGCTGTGATTGGCTCCATTTAACAAATTATGATATGACGGCTGTGATTGGCTCCATTTAACAAATTACGATATGACGGCTGTGATTGGCTTTCACGCACAAGGAATTTAGCCATTCAGAGAGGCTTCCACTACCCTATAATTAGGACATCTTTACCGAACAAGTACGGATTGAGAAAGTGGTATTGTGTGATTATCTTCCATACTGATCCGTCCATATTACCATGGTTATATACAATTCTAATACGCATCATACCGTACTCCATCTATTTATTTTGTAACTGTATAGCCGGCGGCTATTTTTGTATACCAGCTCATAACTTCCGGTTAGCCAAATCAGAGCATAAATATGATTGGCATGTGACCAAAACAAATACTTTCATTAAATTAATACAAGTCAGTTATAGCTGGAACACAAACTTTGCAATACCGCATGTCAGGCGACACAGGGGACAAGGGATAAATGTATATCTCTGCAGCCTTTATAGGATATCCCATATGTATATTATACACGGGATATAGTATGTCAATCACGATTATGTATTCCGGAAATTAAATACTCTGAAACAGTATGATGACCTTATATTGGTCAAGTAATTTCTTAGCAAGCTCTTAAAGAATAGTTATTCAATTATTGCCAGTTAAAGTTCGTATTCATTGCTCGCAGCGAAGAATTTGCTATCGGGTTAATTTCCGAGTTATCTACCAACTTAATGTCACTCATTAAAACAGTTGAATGCTTACAGTAGATGATGTTGTTTTCGGTCAGTAGTAGCAGAGGCGGATCTGGGGAGTTCACTTTCTTATACCCGAAGCACAAAGTTCTCCTAGATGATGTCACCACGACATATCTTGATATTTATTGACGGATACCCTATAAGCCTAAAATAAGGGTTAAATTACACCACACATAATCCATTGAACTATATGGAAGTATGATCTATTATAATTATGTTATAATATAGGGAAATAATGGTCGTATTTGTTGTGTTCTTTGTTATGAGAATAAAAACATGTTTTTGCCCTACAACTCTGAGATTTCGTTTTTTAAAAGCCACCCTATTTTATTCGGCCAGATAACGATCTCCGGAAATTACCGAAAGGTAATGATATATAAGAGATTACCGGATATATTTAACTTACAGTGACTAAAGGGGATATGAGGGCTGGTTGACCTTTCCGGAAAGTAATAATATGCATAAATCAAAGGTCAGTCAGTTCGAGATCCCCTTTTACTACTACGTATATATTGACAATGACCGTTTGATGACTCGTGACAAAACTCATACACGAATTTGTTACCCAATTTTTCGAAAAGAGACAGTTTGATTAATTCTTGTTCCACTATCAGCTGTCATTCAATCCGTGACTTGCAAACACGTCAGGTGCACTGAGACGCGGTTCGCATAGCGGTTCGTTCATTCTCTCTCTTCCCTATCTCTTTAGCATGGGATGGGATTTTCACCGGGCGATATAAACCCGTTGAGCACAAGTAGTACCGTAGCCAGGGTGACTGGTTGTTTATTGAACTGCTTTAGGCTTTGAGAAGAAGGGCAGAAGAAAAGAGTCCTCAAGTTGTTCAGCTACTGCAGATACTTTGGTCAATTATTTTGGCTAGATTTTCTATCACCAGGTCTATATTAGCGAAGTTAAATATTTTCTGATATTCTTATGTATGTTCAGATGTCATTTTCACAGAGTTTTTCTGTTGTAGAGCATGACTACAATATGGATACCACTCAGGGGTTGACTTAGAGAGTTTTCCTGAGACGATGTCATGAATCGCTGGCTGATAAAAACTATCCAGTACACTTAATATATGCAGAAGAAAATATCAGTCATATGGTTGCTTTTTAGTCTCCAGACGTCCCACCTCTTCCATTTTTCTCACCTGTTGCATATCGCTCCAATTTATTATCTGTATATGGTAGGATTCTGCTGGTGGACTGTTAGTCACCGAGGCCCGCCCTCTGTATATGATGGCATTGTGCTGGTGGACTGTTAGTCACCGAGGCCCGCCCTCTGTATATGGTGGTATTGTGCTGGTGGACTGTTAGTCACCGAGGCCCGCCCTCTGTATATGGTGGTATTGTGCTGGTGGACTGTTAGTCACCGAGACCCGCCCTCTGTATATGGTGGTATTGTGCTGGTGGACTGTTAGTCACCGAGGCCCGCCCTCTGTATATGGTGGTATTGTGCTGGTGGACTGTTAGTCACCGAGGCCCGCCCTCTGTATATGGTGGTATTGTGCTGGTGGACTGTTAGTCACCGAGGCCCGCCCTCTGTATATGGTGGTATTGTGCTGGTGGACTGTTAGTCACCGAGGCCCGCCCTCTGTGCATGTCATTCGATACGGTATTCTTGCGGTTACCAGGTTTACCTCATGTTGAGGCGTTTACTCCATCAGACGTCCTCGATGCTCATACATTAAGATCAGATGAGTTATTTGTTTGAGCTGATCTGTGTAGCGTATCTAATTCCGCTTAAGCCGGTACTAGGGGCCGTGTGGATACTTCATAGTCTCCACATGAACACCTGCAATAAAAGCGCGGCTGAGATACTAATGCTACGTCCGAGAATCCACCGTATTCTCGGGTCTGAATGTGAGGTGCCGAGGAAAGCTTTCATGTAGAGTCATATGGTTGCTTTTTAGTCGCCAGACGTCGTCATTTTTCCCCACCTCTTGAATATCGCTCCAATTTTAAAAAACCCAAGGAATCTGTCCCATCGGTCACAAGTTATTTTTTGTAATATGTATATATATATATGTGTTACATGTACAATTACACTAATTCACTAGAGATCCTTCTTGAGAGAAATGTGTGAGACAAGACAAATTGTGTGGCTCTTCGCCATAGGACTGAACATCAAAGAGTTAGTGGAATTATTCCAACAGCCTATTTTGACATTTAAATAGCCCCGTTTCAGTGCTTAAGGCCCTAGTTAACTATTGATAAAGGACCGTAATGCTTACATTTTTGAAAAATTTGACAATTTCAAGTTGTTCATAGTCCAGTTATCGTTGATTAAAATATTTTCTATACTCTCTAAAAATAACTGTGTACTAAAAGTCCACAGATACACACCGCTGTAACAAAACCGAACATCTACAATCACTGTGTAGCTCTGATACACAATGTTGATACACTTATTTTGTAGATGTGCAAATCTCTACACAAAAGTATTTTCAGTGTAGGCTAAAGAGATAGCGAAGGTAGATAATGAACGAATCGCTATGAACCACGTTTCCTGTAAGTCCTATCATGGTTTTAATTCTGGTATGTCTTGACCGAATAAATAAACAAAGTATAATTGATGAAATCATCCATTTCCAAGATGTTCTCCATCGCATTTCTCTCAAGGATATGTGGTGTTATGGGACAAACTCTTGTATGTGACGGTGATAAAGCGGTTTCTTTTTTTCAATCCAAAACCTGCAAAATTATATATATTTTTTATTTATACATACTGGAATATCATACATGGCAGTGTGACTAACGTCACTGGACCTACGAAATAGGGTTTGAGATAATTTAAGTGTGTACTCGAGAGATGACTTAGGGGCCCTGTGTGCTACCATGAGAGAATTTATATAGCGTCTCTAATTGACAGTGGGAACTATTAACTTTTCCAGATGTCACCGCTGGTGAGTTATTAGCGTAGCAACTATTATTGCCCTCAGTTTCTATTACCCTGGAGAATGATCAGCCCAGCAGTACAGCACAAAGTGTTGGGGGGAGAGTCCGAGAGAGCGGGGACCCCCCCCCCCCCTTCTCGGCATTATGCGATTTTTCTTAAATTAGCGTAGGGAATGATGCTCTGTCAGAGCAGTTGAGAAGTAAATGTTTGTAGTCCTAAATAAGACAGGAAACTGGATAAGAAACACAAATTTGAAGTGAGAAAGGTCAAGATCAGAGATTTGTTAGAATGCAAGATACAAGAATGCAATCAAATCAGGCATCACTGGAGAGCCATTCTCCATGGATATATTTATTTGGCATTCAACTTCAAGGTACCTCATCTGAAGAGAGTACATAATAATAATCAATGAACAATAAAGCACACACGAACAAAATAAACAAGTGGTTATAGGTTACTGAATTTAAAACACAACGATGATTTTATTATCGATTTCTTCAGTAATAACATATAATAGGGTCATTGGTGTGTTTAAATTTAGTAATTTCTCTCATAAAATCCAGCCATTTTTTATTTCTTTTTGAGGTAGAACATTTTTTAACTAATGACTGAACTGAAGAAATGGTGCAATGTTGTATAGGCTGGATATATAAAATGTGCAGTATAACATGCCTTCAATCTCAACGAAATTCCAAGACCAGCAAATGAGTGAAAACGGATAGGCCTACTATCGGAATGTGTGTGGTATCGGAATGTCTGTCAACATTACACTGCAAGTTAGGCTAAAAATAACAACCTCCATTCTCCGATCAAATGATTTGCTTCCTTCATGCATCGTGGCATATACAGCTCGCCTGACGCGAGATTCTGGTATTTCGGTAGCCTTCCGCAATACCACCGGCTAACAACGACCAGCATGATCACGAGGGTTCCCGAATATTTCCAACAATTTACGGCAGATGTTCGGGAAGCATGGCGTGGACTATGAGGGAAAACATGGCGGAGCTACCTTGAAACGTATAATGCCGACATATTTTGGCAAGTACCATTAAAGTTACTGATATTTTCGAGAGCTGGGCGCATCATTTTTTTTTGCTTTAGTGCTGGGCGGCCGAAGTTAGTCCCAGGCGCTTAAAAGTCACAGAGAAGAATACAGCCAAGGGTTCCCAATGGGCATGACAGTGCACTCGCTGAGCTAACAATAATTAATGAAAAAGAAATAATTATAAATCAAATTTTCATCAGAATTCGATCAGCTCAGAACTTGCTGGTAACAATGCCCTAATGCACGTTCATGCCAAAAATCAAGGTTCTAATGTTAATGGTTCTCCTTATTTTGCCGACGAAAGGATTCGTATGGACTCACAGACTCATTACCGGACAATTTGCGATCTGTAGCCTACTTCGTAGGAATATTAGCCTGGAACAAATATGACTGTCCATTGTATAAAATTATTATTACGCCTCAGAGTAGTTTGTTTGATAGCCGATTGGTCAATTACCATCCCATAAATAGTTCCTATTAGATCAGCCACACACCAGATACGAATAATCACGTGATCCCAATATATGCTTGATCGAAACGTGTTCCCCAGCCTATTTTGGTATTTTGAGGCCTTTATCTGGGGATTATCTCTTGTAACAAATATATAACACTCAAAACCAAAATTATATTTCAAACGATATGTTTGAAAGAACCAAGTTTGATTGGGGTCATATTTGTTACAGGAGAAAATCCTACCTAATCCCTCAAGTATTATTTTTATGCAACTGGTCATCGTAAAGATTTTTCAGGGTGATATTTCAGTGTGAAAAACACACGAAAAAAAAATATTATGCATGTTTGGGTTTGAAACGAAATTAGCTCCCATGTAAACGCGAGATATCCTGTCAATAACCGCCAATAACTATGTCACAATAACTATGTCACAATAACTATGTCACACCAAATAAACTTCATACATAGTTCTTCAACAATTATCAATTTTCATCAAAAATCGATAGAGACTTTCTCAATCAACGTTTCAGCATATACGAATCGGACAGTCTGGAGAATGCGTCGTCATCCACAAAATTATGCTTCCATAATTGTAAAACAGTTTCCCTGTGGAACTGTAAGCAATCGAAAATCTTAATTAATAGTGAATAATTCATGTTTTGATATAAAAGGAATTGTGAGCTATTTTTTTTCTTAGAAAGTAAGAAACGGTCAACATACAGCATTCAAGGATATCAAAACCACGTGATTTGTCGTCAAACCCTTATCTCTGACAAGTGTTCCGTTTTTCCTATTAATTTGATATCGTTTCGTACATCCTTGATATCAATCACACTTTGATAGTGACTGTTCATTGGAACATCATGAAGACAGTAAACGTGGTAATATATATCGCGTTTTATGCCGATTTATACTCTCTACTACACATGACGTTTGACGAATATCTTATATATATCAAAGCGCAAACCAGAATTGGTCAGCTCTTTGCTGATTGGTCAGCTACCATAAACTAATGAGGTGAACAATTAAATATCTCTGTTGTTATTTTAGTTTATTAATAATAAATATTTAAAACATCAGCCCGCGTTTGTTTTTGTTTGGTTTATCGTGAACGACGTCCGGAAGTATATATTTGTAGCTCTGTATGGAGTCTTGACGTTCGGCTCGACGTGGCGCTAAGGGACGTTATATCCAGTGACGTAACAATAGCACGACATCGCTATAGATATACAGTGGACTGCAGGGTTATCTTCCCGATCTGGAAAGTTTTATCGAGCTGTTTTCTGGTATATCTGCTGAAGTTTGGACGTTCACCTGAGTCCAGTAGGATGTCTGTGTAAGTATAACATGTGTAGCAGTATGGGTCAGTTTCAATTTGACCGTCATCAGTCGATATACATTTATTTCATGTCGTCGGCGTGACCTTTCTTGCATGCAGCACTGGTGTCGTCTTCCAATGCAATGTGCAGTCAGTGTGTACATGTGGGCATGGTGTACTTTGCGGGCATTGTGTTAATTAGTTTCAAGAGGTAAAGGACACGACAGGAAATTACGTCTATTCCATGGATCTTAAATTATTTGGGTGGGGGGCGGGGGGGGGGGGGTCTAATACAGGCAATAGTTGAGTTCATTTATTTGGAATACATGTTGAAAATTGGACGTCATAATGGAATATATTCGTACATTTTAGCTCTGTAAGGAGGTCGACGTTCTGCTCGACGTCGCGCAGCGCGGCGTTATTCAATAACGTAGAACAATGGCATGACGTCATTATATCCACGACAGGGTAATCTGTACAAGCCACTCAGATTCGTGTTGTCTTTTGTCATCATCTGCTGAAATTTTCGCAAAAAATCTCGATACCGGGATTCCTTTGAATGCAGTAGGATGTCTGAGTAAGTATACCATCTATAACTGTATACGGGTCAGATTTAATTTGACATTTTTATTCTAAATCAGTCTCCTGTTATGAAATGCTAAGCCCATATTTGACTATGCCCTACCGGCACTATAGGCACATGTGGACATGTATTATTAATTTGACAGGGGAAATGGCAACGAGAAACAATTACGGTTATTGTAAAACATTTACTGAGTTCGATTATTATGAATGCAGGTAATTTTTATGATAAATTCCTTGAAATACAGTGAAAATCGGGGAAAAGATAGGTCATATACCGTTATTTTGACGTCACTATACTTGACCTTTTCGACGAGGTCAAAGCGACGTAACGTAAAAATCTGACCTCTCAACGAGGTCAAAGACGTGACGTAACAATGGAATAACGTTAATGTATATACGTTTGCGCTATCAAACTACGACAATCAAGGCTTATATGTGCAGAAAAACTTCTGATAGTCCAGTGTTCTACATGTAGGAAAGTCTCCACAATGTCGATGACATCGTAAGTACAGTAAAGAGGTTCTCCCTAGCCCTGCTTTGACATGTAACCAACTGTGAAATCACGTGTTTTGACGTCAAACGGTTTATATGACTATTAATGATCACATTCTATATGTCTCTCAGTCGAACCAGGAGATCACACAGGAATTTCGCTTGTTATCTCTAGGTTCACATTGCTATTCATTTCAAATGGGCAATGCTATATGATTTCCGAAATCACTGGCAATCAAAGTGGCATTCCAGACAATATGCCGAGGTGAATTTGGGGACTATGCCCTAAGTTCTAAACATAGCAACTAACAACGCGACCCATACACCTGCTTCCAGGAAGATAGTCTATTTGCTTTTGGACTATTTGGTTCAATATAGAACCATATTTGGTTCGCTACACAGATGGGTTCGACATAAACTCGGAATAATAGACCTACTATGACTACCTAGTTCCAAACTGGGTTCAATTGTTGATCAAAACAGTGCTTGAAACAGATGTGTTTCTAACGTACCTCAATTCTCATTAATTCAACCCATTATATTGGATTATTATATTTGCTAATAATATGACTTATTGGGCCAGGCATGCCATGGATTGTACGCAAAATAAAGTCACAGGTTCAGGACCATGCTGCTTTAGTGATTTCATCAGCTTCAAAGGGGATGCAAATATGTTCATCGACAGAAATATTCGCGTATTCGGGCTATATCCTCTTAATTATAGGCCCCGGTATAACTGTTAAATATCAAGTTATAGCCCAACAGATAACATAGCAATTGTGCATTTAAAAAACAACACATTTGGTTGAAATAACCATAAAAATTCGTTACAATGGACATGAAGAGTTGAAACTTCTCCAGTTATGTCTTTTGATCAAGCTCTACCATGAAGGCTGTCAAATTCTATTATGTGTGCTTAATGGGGTGGTTCCACATGAGAATGGTCCAAACTGCATGTGTACCATACCAAATTTGGTGCTTTTAACACAACATGCATTATTCTTTCATTATATCAGAATACTGCCCAGTTATACGGACGCCAACTTTGGGCATTCAAGCTCAAGATCGGTATCATTGTTTTTTTTTTTTCTCTCATCAGAATTTTACCTCGAGCATTACACATGATGCCTCAAACAAACTGCGTATCTATGTCTGACCATGAGGGTAACCGACCAATCCCTTTTAAATTTGGACAATCATTGAAGGTTATCTTCATCTTGGGGTGTAGATGGGCCATTTTCATGAAAATGTACAAATAACGATAAAGACATTTTTTTCACATTTTGTTTATTTTACATTTTACAGCCAGGGATTTGCTGAAAATGCCAGATGATTAAACATTTTATAATTTTTCTATATTGTAAAATGTCTATTTTGTCAAAAATAACTGCTTTAGAAGATTAAATTTTCAATTCAGAAAATAAATTTGTCTTTACCATTATCGTTGCAAATGCAGTTGAAGTTTAATAATTTTTAAGCAAAACAGTATTTAATAAAAAAGAATCTTTCTGTTGGATACTGTTATGTAAAATATATGAGAATATAAAGTCCTCTCCATTTCACATATCTTGACATGTGAAAAATATCAAAAAAAGATTGGATTTATGCAACTGTCTTTACCGTTATTAGGAAAGTTTTTTGGAGAAATTTCGCACAAGTAATGTCCTATAGATGGCACCACTGCCATTGATAAAAGTACCATGGTGTGAGCAGTCATTTTCTACAAATTTGAAAAAAGTCTGTGTCGCACTTACTGTCTGTCCTTACCATTAGTGAGGTATGTCAGTTAAGTTATTTATGATTGTTACCAAACAAAGCACAAGAAATCTAAAAGTGTATATCAAGAAAAATTTACTATGAAAGACGAAAGACACACTAATCCAGTTCAGCCTGCCTCATGCTGACATAATCTGTCTTTACCTTTATTCGAGCTTGTCTTTCCCGTTATAAAATGCCATAACGATAAAGACGAATATAACGGCAAGGATAAAACAATTTCTTTGCCAACTAACACAGCTATTGAGAAAATTGAAGTGACATTCTAATTACATGAGCAGTGTGACTAACGTCACAGGACCTACGAAGTAGAGTAGGCATTAGAACTCGAACGCGAACTGAACTCTTGGAAATCCCCACCCCCAGCACCGCCCAAGTCAGAATCGCCAGTGATTTTCATCAAAAATCACCAGGAATTTTCCATCAAAAGTAGGTCAGCTCAGAACTTGTTGGTAACAGTCTTCTAATGCGCCTTCATTCCAAAATTAAATAACGATCGCCGATTTAATTTTACAATTTTTTAACTAAAGGAAACAGATTGAATAATAAAGGTTCAGTAGATTTCAAGCTTTACGTGTGAAAATATATTTACATCTCTTTAATGGTTTTCAGTGCCCTTGTCCAGGATCAAAACAACTTTTTGAATCACATTATTTTCCCAACAATACAACAAATTTTTATATATAGTACTATAGTAGAAAGATAGCATTTATGTAGTTTACGGTAATTCAACTCAAGACCAACACCTTCTATGCACAAGATAATAATGATTCTATGTCATTCTCCTGAGCATAACTGGTACAAAGACGAATAAATAGCGTCTCTACATCACGTTGTTATCTAGATATATGAGACAACACATTTTGGGTATCGGCAATCTAATGAATGTACTATTCCGGTTTTCTTGTTTCACATTATATTCTATGGCGGTTGATCGGTGATTTTCTTCATTGATAAACGTTAAACCACCTCAGCTTCGTTGTGTGAATCGGAATTGCATTGCTGTGACACACCAACACACTCCGTGGCAGTGATTCTGTATCCCCTAATCAAGGAATCAAAATGGATCAAGATTTGAAATGACAAGAAAAATTTAGACATATTTTGTTTACACATGTAATTTTTTGTTTAAATTATATCCAAGTGTGATATATAGTCAATATTCAAGAGGTACAAAAAAAATTCAAGTTATCATATTTTCACATCATGATCAAAGTTACTTTATCTAGTTAAATTCTACCAAAAGAAGACCCTTTAAACATGCCGTCATGGCTTTGTTTCACCCTCAGTAAACTTTTATCATTGTCGCTCACACAGACTAATCTGAAGGATGATACCACATCTTTCTTTCTTCTGCTGGGTTATTGCACCAGGCTGACTTAATTGGTTGATATAGGATATTTCACCATCAATGGGTAATTTGACCTGAATTTGAAGCCTGCTGTGGTCAGTGATGAAATGTTTGGATGTGAAATAGGATACACGTTAAACTATATATCTATAACAATATACTGAATTGTGTGTATTGAGGCTGGCATAGCGGTGTAGATAAATGCACTAACAAATGATGGAAAATTAGCATTTACCTATTTCATAAAAACAATTACGGATGGCATATACCACTGTGTTATATATACAGTGAAACATACAGCCAAGGGTTCCCGATGGGCATGACAGTGTACTCGCTGAGCCATCAATAAATAATAAAAAAAATAATTATAAATCAAATTTTAATCAGAATTCGGTCAACTCAGAACTTGCTGGTAACAATGCCCTAATGCACGTTCATGCCAAAAATCAAGGTTCTAATGTCAACGGTTCTCCTTATTTTGATGGACTGACTCACTCACTCACTCATTACCGGACAATTTGCGATCTGTAGCCTACTTCGTAGGAATAAATTTTCTTGGAACTTGAAAAACAACAAAAGAATGTTTAGCAAAAAGCAGCTTGACTTGCATTAAGAAAATAAAACTAACTGGTTGGTTAAAAAATAAATTGTCTTGAATTCAATGTCTTTACCGTTACAAATAAGTCTTTTCCGTTACATCTTCACCATCACCTGATAATAACATGGGCTGGAACGAATAAAAAAATTTCTAGTCATTTTTGGGGGTTAAGTACAGTGACTCTAGCTTTGTTGACAGGAAAACAGTCTTTGTGGCCTACAAGGTCTTGAATAATCCCATTTTGGTAGACAAACTGCACAAATTAAATTTCAGATTCGTCTTTGCCGTTATGGCCATGATATTTCCATGGGACACGCCCATGCTTATAAGGTCGACATGATTCTAACCGTTAAATGTTTTGGATGATTGTTTTCTTTACACTCAAACGTGCAAAATTATATTTTTCTTGCAGTTTGCTTACTGAGATATCAACCTAGAAAGAATTGCGATGTTCAATTGCATAAAAATTATGATCCGTGATCAGCAACCTATAGCAAAGCAATTGAGTGATAGTGAGTGGGTTATTAACATCGCGTTCAGCGCTATTTCGGCCATATAGCGACGATATAACTAACTATTATATGATTAACTGGACATGTGGGACTATCCATGTACGGTCATCATGTAGAGGAACAGACGAGATCTGGCTGATCATAATGTGCTCCTGGCCTAATTTGGTATTTTTGTGGCATTTCTAAGGAAGGTTTTCTCTTGTAACAAAAAAATGACTACTCAAATGAAAAACCTTTTTGGTTCTTCAAAATGATACAAACTTTCTAATATACTGTGTGGTTATATAATCTTGATTTGAGGGGTAGTTTTCTCCCCAAAGATATGATATTTTCATTGGCATTGATTAATATGATAAATCTCCCATATCTCCCTCCCATATTTGATCTGAGAACACCGCTATCATTTCTGTGTTCATATGTGTGTTAAAACATTGATCACAGCTCCGCTTCAACTGACGAAGAAGAATATCCGGATCTTGCCGTATGCATAATCGGTTCGAGGTGGCTTAACCCTATCTGGCTTGGACTTTTTGAGACCTGTCCAGGCCTGGGTGGGGGCCTGGGTGGTGGGGGGGGGGGGCGCGAAATGGTCCTCCATAATTATTTTTCTTACCCCTTGAGCTAGGGGGCTGAACTTACCACACCATACCCTTGGGCCAAGCTCTACCAGTAAAGGTACAAAAAATCCAAGATGGCCGCTTTGATGACGTCACAGTGACGTCATTTTCAAAAACGGCATTTTTTGGTCGATTTTTTGGTCAGATTTTCCGAATTTTTTATTTATGCAATTTCTCTTTTGAAAAAATATGACAAAAACATCATTTTTCTGGTACCCCACGTGGCCGCCATCTTGAATTTACCCATGATCCTCTACTCAGGGGGTTATGCAAATAGGCTCAAAATGACCCAATATGATAAACTATAAAGTCAAGAATTTTCAGCTCTCCATTTTTTGTCGTTCCGGAGACAGCACAGAAAGTTTGGTAGGCCAGGTAGGGTTAAACATAGAGAACATACGATGTTATTAGACAGGCGCGGCGGAAGCAGTTAAATATTGGGTGGGCCAAATCGGGACTGGGGCCGGAAGAGTGCTTCCCCGTCCCATAAATTTTGAAAATTTACTCTTCATTTCACACATTTTGGCGTATTTCCAGAGAAGATTTAAGGATGAAAATTTTCACAATCTCCTCCTTTCTAACTCTTTCAAAGAGGCAGAAAAGTAAAAAATAAAAATATTCCTCAAATATTGGTGTTCAGATGAAACCATCTTAAGTCATCTTCTAACAGCTGTGCAAGAAGAGGTCACTTGCGTAAGTTGTTGCATCAATGCCACGCTGAATTGTTTCAAGCTGTGGGTGCTAAACGTGGCAATTTCTGGCGCTATTAACGTTTTTATCGAAAAAGAGAGGCGGATATCATATGAAACTGATAGTTCATGAAGACTCTGCTGAAGTTAGCACAAAATCAGATACAACAAATACTGCGAAGAAGTTGGCACTTTGCATGAAACTGTAATTTAAAACTGGATCCGTGAAGAAAGAAAGACTGGGATCTGTGCTACTCCCCGGAAAAATTGTGAGATCTTGCCCCCCCCCCCCCCCCCCGCCTTTTCGTAATGAAAAGATCAAACAAGCTTTGTATATGGATTTCACAGCGAATAATATGTTCTATTTCTCCCGCGTCTCACTTAAAACTACACTGACCTCGCTCTCTCCTATATATACCCTCTTGAACTGTTCCCCAAAACATTCGTCTCAGTTACGGTATTTATGCTTTGCAGGAATCCTCAGGAGCCGGCACCACCGGATGCCGATCGGAATGATCTGCCGCCAGTCGAAGTCTCCCTCAAGTATGAAATTCATCCTGGCGAGGTTATCACCACAGTTTCGGGTAAGGTCGGCTTTCTTCATACGATTATTTCCGTTAATATCCAATAGGGGACTTGCAAAGTATCAACTATCCAATCAGATTCTGTAACTGGCACTTCCGGTATGTCGATTTCGGTCCAGTTAACCAATCAACTGACAGGAGTTAGCATTTCCGGTTTATCTTCTGATCATAGATAACAATTTCTTGATAAAGCACATGTACTAGCGATTGCTGCGTCCCGCATCGGATTCGATTCCGCGACTCGGGATACACCCTCGGGATGCAAGCACTCTAATCCACTCGGCCTCCCCAGCTTCCACAGAGGAAGCAGTTCGGAGATCGTATGCTTAGATGGTCCAAACATTTTTAAGATAACACATATTTGCTGAGGCACAGATACTAGTAGTGTTTGATGGGATGTTATTAGCTTATTGGTATTCTGGGAAGGGGAAACATTGTTTGGGGAAATTTGAGTTCCTTCCCTGTACATCGTATCGTATCGTTACTACTTCCCTTGTATAGGTTACACTCTCAAACTGGCTCAGATTTTCACTCCTGAACTATCGGGTCATACACCCACGACTCATTTTGCAGAATTTCATCTAT
Organism: Hanleya hanleyi; assembly: GCA_036873755.1. NCBI lineage: Eukaryota > Metazoa > Mollusca > Polyplacophora > Lepidopleurida > Hanleyidae > Hanleya > Hanleya hanleyi. Next base: position 28,392 of record JAVTVY010013472.1, read on the forward strand.
GAATTTCATGCATGGACTTCGTCATTCATGGTAGCCATTTTGAATACTCATGCTCCTGTGCACTTATGATTAAGAAAATCAGCTCACAATGATCCCGATATGGGCCCTATACTTGGAAAGATTCAGCAACTGTCAGTGTTCGGTCGATGTAGTTTCACAACACATAGGTTACAGTTGTATTTGTTACTGGTCAGCTCATAAGAAGCGTGACCCTATACCTCATAGACAGACCAGTTGTGTTGATTAACATATAAAATGGTGTTGAGCTGGAGCCTACGCTATATGTCCCCGTCGCCCTTTATTGGTGTTAGTCAAGCCCACTATTTGGTGATCAACCAATATCAGCTATCTCTTCTCAGTTAACATCAAAATAGGGTGATGCGCTTTTTTCAACACATTTCATTGGTTTCAGCCAACACAACTGTTTGGTATTGGACTGACCTCGACACTACTTCGTGAATGATTCCTTTCAACAAACCACTGTTTAACATGTTTTTCCCCTCGGCCTTCAGTTTCAGATAAAACAAGAGTGACCGTAGTTTCGGAAGTTACCGTTTCTCCCAAGGTGTCCGCAGAGGATACAGCTAATCAGCCAGGTCAGTCTCATCGTGTACGGTTCAACGATGAAACGAAAGGTCAAGAAGGTCACGAGGATCATCCGGGTCCTTCATTTTCTGGCACTCTCTCCAAGCAGACTCTTTATGCTGCGGCTACCAGCAGTCCCAGCTACTTAACCAGAGAAGAACGCCAAGAAATCTTGAAGCAATCCAAGGAGGACGGAGAATGTATTGCCAAAGGATTGGGCAGTCATACGTCTATAAATGAGATAAGTTTGGAAAGTAATGACAGCCCCTGGAGCCCAAGGAAAACTAAAGAGCCTATTGCCCGTCCGTCTGCCAGTAACTCGAGTCATGAGAGCCAGGACAGCGATTGGCTTCCAGGAGACAAGAAAAACCCTTTCCGTGGAAAAGTACCTCCAGTAGCTGTCTACGAAAAAGACCTGATAGATTTCACGACTGAAATCCCGAGTCACAACAGCCAAGACAGCGTTGGGAACAAGGAAACTCACATCCCTGAAAAGGTGGCCCCCGAAGCCATTAAAAAAGGAGAGTTGAAAGATCTGAAGAAGGGAAACACTAGTCACGAGAACCATGACAGCGATTGGCTTCCAGGGGACAAGGAAAACCCCTTTCGTGGTAAGGTACCTCCCGTAGCCATCAACGAAGAAGACTTAAAAGACCGTGCGACTGGGAACAAAGACACTGCTGACCATCAGCTTGACGATAAGTTCAGGATCCAGGGTGGGACGGACGGCGTCACAGATACGCCACAGTCTAAAATGGAGCGAGAAAGCATTGACAGCGACCTAAGACGAGATGACAAAACGAAGGCACCCCAAAGTCGAAAGGCTCCAGTCCCAGCGCCTAGACGAGCCAGCATCGACGGAAAGAGTAAATTAGCGGGGAAAGCAACGGCTAGTGTACGATCTCAGAATCACCCCAAGCCCCGTGAGAGACTGCCTTCCATTGTCGTCCTTGACACGGTCACCGGCACCAGACAAACGGAGTTTGATCCAAAGAAGAAAAGAAGACAACTTCATCTTCCTGGAATAGTGAGAGCCAGGCAAAGAGTTAAAAACTTCAAGAAGAATCTACCAAAACTCGCCAGTCTCCCTGCAAGAATGACTTCTGGCATGAATAAGCTTAGAGGTGAGCCTGATGTTGATTCAAATAAGACGTAACGCCATTTGGCTGAAGCATATTTCTTGCTTGAGCATGGGGTGTTACTTCCGGGAAACTTCACTTCCGACAATGGTAATTTGAAATTGACCATTCCCGATTTGGTTGCCTTACCGATTTGGTTGCCTAACCATTTCTTCAATCTACACCGTTCAGTTTTATAGCCCTTTCCGGAAAGTGTCTGGTCTCCCCCTGATTAGCTGCTGCTCTTTGAGGTTAGAAGTACAAAAATCTGCTTCCGGGAAGTAGTCGTCTTGGTTTCACGTTTATCAAAGGCGCCCGAAATTATTTTGAATAATATATTGATAAACTATTCCAGAATATTTGTTTGAAAAACTATTTTGTTAATATTTTCTTCGTGAACCGATAGATCCTGTATTCGTGTACATTAGGAAGTTATTTTTTTTTAAGAAAAATAGAATATTTTATTACTATAATTATTTGTGAGGGCCTTTGGTACTTAACGGAAGTTCTCTGCACCAGCACGGCCCTAGTGAAACAAGGGAGATAAAATCCTTTCCGAATTGAGCTGTAGTCCGGAATATTTTCAAATTCTCCTGTTATAATTTTTGGTAAAAGTCAGACAATATATTGTGGTGCACAAAGTTTTTGGTCATAACTATAACACTGCTCCATCATGTTTTGCTGTTTCACAGGTATGCACGCGATGAAGATGACCCCCAAGATGAAAGCCATCAGTCTGGACGTCCCCCAACCCAAAGCGGGAGGCCCTCAGATCGGTCGACTCTCCGCCAAGACCTTGGCCCTGCAGAGGAAAAAGAAAGTTGCTGAGGCAAATGCTGAATGGGGCAAACTAGAGGTAAGTTCGATAATCCCTGCCTAAGCACGTAAACAAATAAAACGAAATAATTAGTTTGATTGCATAATAATCTTGACAAGGCAGATGTACGGCTCAGTTCTACTTGTACTTTCGTATGAATTGCCAGAAACTGAATTGTCAATTTTTTCATCTTTACTGTAGCGGGATTGAGATTACGTTCAACTTTTAACGCATGCTCGTGGAATTATACTGATAGAACTGGGTTCGGTTTAAGGTCACACTCAAGGTTATTTCATTCATATGGTGACCGCCCCTATTAATGGTGGAGGAAGCCAGAGTATCCAGAGAGAATCACCGCTTGTCGGCAAGTAACTGACAAATTTTCACACATGCAGCGGTATGGTTCGAACCCTTCATAGAAAGGGTGATTCAATGACTGTGTTATCCACCCATGGCTGTCTGTTGACCGTATTTCTCCAAGGTGACAGGGACTATATCAGGGTCAAACTTGACTGTACTTCACCAAGTATGAAGATATACTTACTTTTCGATCTTGTTCAATTTGGGGCCTCGTAGGGTAGGAAGTAGGAAAGGTGACCCATGGGTGATGTCCAACCGATATATCCAATATTTAAATTACCCTTTTTCGTGTATTATGTAGGGCCCACCTGCACCCGAGAAAGCCTCCGAAAAAGTCCAGTTTGCGGACAAGTCCGATATTCGGCTCTACTGGGAAAAGCCCAAATCAATCTGGAAACGCATGAAGGCGTTTTCATTCTTCAAGAAATGCTCCACAGAAGATAGCCAAGAAGAAATCATACAGGTGGATTATGTGGTCGACGCAGACGATGTCTGCTAATAAGAGCAACGCTCTACTTCCCTTCGTTGTCAAGTATAACCATTTTTGTATTTCATCTGGGAAGGTATATGCATCCGAATTTTGCTAAATGCTTAATATATGAGTATATAGTCTGTATCTCTCAGGATTGAGCTTCCATCGGATTAGTGAAGCTCAATTCTAAGATCTTAAATGGTGCTTAGATCAGTTTAAGCTTATCTCTTCGCCAATTGTCCCATTACCTATTGTCCAGTTTTACTTTGCCGTGATGGCTTGTGGGCTAAACACGGCATTTCACCATCGCAGACTGAGATTCATGCTATATTTCATTTTTTTTTATTAGTAAATTTTACTATCCTGAAATTCCAATGTGATACCCGGTACTGATTTTTTTATTTCCATTTTGATACTCTAGAGATTCGCAAGTCATGTCGAAATATTTAAATGTATCGTTATGTGTTTCACTTTTATAAATTCATTCTACATCAAAAAGTAATAACCAACAAACAACTTACCTGTAGTATATATGATTTTTTTTTAATGCGATGCACAATATTTTCTATCAAATTCATATCTATACCTATCAAATTACTATCTATACCTATTTATACAGAACAAATTTCTATCTATACCTATTTATACAGAACAAATTTCTATCTATACCTATCGAATTCCTATCTATATCTATCTATGCAGAACGAATTCCTATCTATACCCACCTAATTCGCATCTATATCTATGTAATTCCTATTCTATCTATACCTATCTAATTCTTATCTATACCTATCAAAATCATATCTATACCTGTCCAATTCTTATCTATACCTATACAATCTCTATCCATACCTATCTAATTCCTATCCTTATCTTTCAAATTTCTATCTATAACAATCTAATCCCTATCTATATCAATCTTATTCCTGCTTCTACATTATTTCTACCTATACCTATCTCATGCATATCTATACATATAAAACCCCTATCTATACCTATATAATTCCTATCTATACCTATATAATTCCTATCTATACCTATATAATTCCTATCGCTACTTATCAAATTTATATCAATAACTATTTCCCATCTATACCTGTCTAATTCTTATCCATACCTATAAAATCCCTATCTATACCTAATTCCTATCGCTACTTATCAAATTGATATCTATATCTAATTCCTATCTATACCAATCTTACTACTGTCTGTACCTATCTAATTCCTATCTATACCTATCTAATTCCTATCTACACCCATCTAATTCCTATCTATACCTATCGAATTCCTATCCCTACCTATCAAATTTCTATCTATAACTACCTAATTCCCATCTATACCAATCTTATTCCTATTGCTACCTATCAAATTCATATCTATACCTATCTAATTCATGTCTATACCTATCTAATTCATATCTATACCTATCTAATTCATATCTATACCTATCTAATTCATATCTATACCTATCTAATTCATATCTATACCTATCTAATTCATATCTATACCTATCTAATTCATATCTATACCTATCTAATTCATATCTATACCTATCTAATTCATGTCTATACCTATCTAATTCATATCTATACCTATCGAATTCCTATCCCTACCTATCAAATTTCTATCTATAACTACCTAATTCCCATCTATACCAATCTTATTCCTATTGCTACCTATCTAATTCATATCTATACCTATCTAATTCATGTCTATACCTATCTAATTCATGTCTATACCTATCTAATTCATATCTATGCTTACCTATACCCACATATTAACCTAGCACTTTTACAAAATGATTCTAGCCGTTTTCACATCTTGGATTGATGGATGAATAGATGTACTTGGGCAATATATAGTACGCCACCCTGCCCCCATCCTGTCCTACACATGATCGTATCAGTATCTCTATCCTATCACAATTGAACCACTCTGGCCGTACAAATACCCGCCCTCCCTTTCCCCTTACTAGTAGCGTGCAAAATCCACCACCCCTACCGCCTATCCTCCGGTCCGAAATCCGCCCTCCACATCGTTCATTGTGTAAGTGTCACGTAGACGATCTAGCGTACCACGAATATTCGCCGTGCGAACAAGCGGTGCAAGCCAAGCTCAAAATGTGAACAAGCCATCAAATGTATCCCACCATATAACTCGTCAGAGATCGCATTTCTGTTCCGAGTAATGCTACATGTAGATATAAATACTGTGCTAAATGTTATTCACAAGGTAACACGAAACTACAGCCAGGTTTTACACAAAGTAAAGTTAAGGGTGAAGGGATAGTTCGGATATGTACAGACCACAGGGCACATAGCTACATGAAGTATATGACCATGTTTCAAGAAACATTGTGCTGGATTAAATGTTGAATAAATAGGGCCCACAATGACACAGAGTACATAAGCCTACCGTTATTTAGGTCGCGAAGTGGTTTCCTGAAGTGTATATCTTTTATTTTGAGCTTTGAAATCTCAGTTGGAATGGTCTATAATACTGAATCTGTTATGATTTGAAATGGCCAAACAGTGAGACTTTGCGTGTTGGAGATGTCCGGCCGTGTTAAGAAATTCCATCATACGCCAGTATCAAATGTCCGGTCGTGCTCAGAAATTCCATCGTTCGCCTGTATCAGATGTCCGGTCGTGCTCAGAAAGTCCATCGTTCGCCTGTATCAGATGTCCGGTCTTGCTAAGAAATTCCACCATTCGCCTTAGTTGTCCGGTCTTGCTCCCAAATTCCATCGTTCGCCTGTATCAGATGTCCGGTCGTGCTAAGAAATTCCATCATTCACCTGTATCAGACGTCCGGTGGTGCTCAGAAATTCCATCGTTCGCCTGTATCAGTTGTCCCGTTGTGCTCAGCAAATCCATCATTCGCCTGTATCAAATGTCGGGTCTTGGTCAGCAATTTCACCATTCGCCAGTATCAGATGTCTGGTCGTGCTCAGAACTTCAATCGTTCGCCTGTATCAGATGTCTGGTCGTGCTCAGAAATTCAATCATTCACCTGTATGAGACGTCCGGTCGGGCTCAGAAATTCCACCATTCGACTGTATCAGATGTCTGGTCGATCACAGAAACCCCATCGTTCGCCTGTATCAGATGTCCGGTCGTGCTCAGAAATTCCATCATTCGCTTGTGTCAGACGTCCGTTCGTGCTCAGAAATTCCATCGTTTGCCTGTACGAGTTGTCCCGTCGTGCTCAGAAATTCCATTATTCGCCTGTATAAGCTGTCCCGTCGGGCTCAGAAATTCCACCATTCGCCTGTATGATATGTCCGGTCGTGTTCAGAAATTCCACCGTTCGCCTGTATGAGCTGTCCCATCGTGCTCAGCAATTCCATCATTCGCCTGTATCAGACGTCCGATCGTGCTCAGAAATTCCATCGTTCTTCTGTATGAGCTGTCCGGTCGTGCTCAGAAATTCCATCATTCGTCTGTATGAGTTGTCCCGTTGTTCTCAGAAATTTTATCATTCGCCTGTATCAGATGTCCAGTCGTGCTCAGAAATTCCATCGTTCACCTGTATCAAATGTCTGAACGTGCTCAGAAATTCTATCATTCGCCTGTGTTAGATATCTGGTCATGCTCGGGAAGTCCAGCATTCGCCAGTATCAGATGTCCGGTCGTGCTCAGAAATTCCATCATTCACCTGTATGAGTTGTCCCGTCGTGCTAAGAAATTCCACAATTCGTCTGTATTAGACGCCCGGTCGTACTCAGAAATTCCGTCATTCGCCTGTATTAGATGTCTGGTCGCGCTAAGAAATTCTATCCTTCGCCTTTGTCAGATGTTTGGTCGTTTTTCCAAATTCCATTATTCGGCTGTATCAGACGTCCGGTCGTGCTCCAAATTTCCATCGTTCGCCTGTATCAGATGTTCGGTCTTGTTAAGAAATTTCATTATTCACATGTTTCAGCCGTCCAGTCGTGTTCAGAAATTCCACCATTCGCCTGTATGAGATGTCCGGTCGTGCTCAGAAATTGCATCGTTCGCCTGTATGAGCTGTCCGGTCGTGCTAAGAAATTCCATCGTTGGCCTGTATCAGATGTCTGATCGTGCTCAGAAATTCTATCATTCGCCTGCATCAGATGCCTATCTTGCTCAGAAGGTCCATCATTCGTCAGCATGAGATGTCCGGTCGTGCTCAGAAATTCTATCTTTCGCCTGTATCAGATGTCTGGTCGTGCTTAGAAATTCCATCGTTCGCCTGTATGAGTTGTCCCGTCCTGCTCAGAAATGACACCATTCGCCTGTATCAGACGTCCGGTCGTGCTCAGAAATTCCATAATTCGTATGTATGAGTTGTCCCGTCGTTTTCAGAAATTCCATCATTCGCCTGTATCAGATGTCCGGTCGTGCTCAGAAATCCAATCGTTCATCTGTATTAGATGTCTGATCGTGCTCACCAATTCCATCATTCGCCTGTGTTAGATGTCTGGTCATGCTCAGAAAGGCCATCATTCGCCAGTATCAGATGTCCGGTCATGCCCAGAAATCCCATCGTTTGGCTGTGTCAGATGTCTGGTCGTGCTCAGAAATTCCATCTTTCGTCTGCATCAGATATTCGGTCGTTTTTTGAAATTCCACTATTCGCATGTTTCAGACGTCCGGTCGTGCTCCGGTATTCCATCGTTCGCCTCTATCAGACGTCCGGTCGTGCTCAGAAATTCCATCGTTCGCCTGTATCAGTTGTCCCGTTATGCTCAGCAAATCCATCATTCGCCTGTATCAAATGGCTGGTCTTGGTCAGCAATTCCATCATTCGCCAGTATCAGATATCTGATCGTGCTCAGAAATTCTATCATTCGCCTGCATCAGATGTCTGTCTTGCTCAGAAGGTCCATCATTCGTCAGCATGAGATGTCCGGTCGTGCTCAGAAATTCTATCGTTCGCCTGTATCAGATGTCTGGTCGTGCTTAGAAATTCCATCGTTCGCCTGTATGAGTTGTCCCGTCCTGCTCAGAAATGACACCAATCGCCTGAATGAGACGTCCGGTCGTGCTCAGAAATTGCATCGTTCGCCTGTATGAACTGTCCGGTCGTGCTCAGAAATCCCATCGTTGGCCTGTATCAGATGTCTGAACGGGCTCAAAAATTCCATCATTCGCCTGCATCAGATGCCTGTCTTGCTCAGAAGGTCCATCATTCGCCTGTATCAGATGTCTGGTCGTGCTTAGAAATTCCATCGTTTGCCTGTATGAGTTGTCCCGTCCTGCTCAGAAATTACACCATTCGCCTGTATCAGACGTCCGGTCGTGCTCAGAAATTCCATCGTTCGCCTGTATGAGCTGTCCCGTCGTACTCAGAAATTTCATCATTGGCCTGTATCAGATGCCTGTCTTGCTCAGAAGGTCCATCATTTGTCAGTATGAGATGTCCCGTTGTGCTCAGCAAATCCATCATTCGCCTGTATCAAATGTCTGGTCTTGGTCAGCAATTCCATCATTCGCCAGTATCAGATGTCTGATCGTGCTCAGAAATTCTATCATTCGCCTGCATCAGATGCCTGTCTTGCTCAGAAATTCTATCGTTCGCCTGTATCAGATGTCTGGTCGTGCTTAGAAATTCCATCGTTCGCCTGTATGAGTTGTCCCGTCCTGCTCAGAAATTGCATCGTTCGTCTGTATGAGCTGTCCGGTCGTGCTCAGAAATTCCATCGCTGACCTCTATCAGATGTCTGATCGTGCTCAGAATTTCCATCATTCGCCTGCATCAGATGGCTGTCTTGCTCAGAAGGTCCATCATTCGTCAGCATGAGATGTCCGGTCGTGCTCAGAAATTCTATCATTCGCCTGTATCAGATGTCTGGTCGTGCTTGGAAATTCCATCGTTGGCCTGTATGAGTTGTGCCGTCCTGCTCAGAAATGACACCATTCGCCTGTATCAGACGTCCGGTCGTGCTCAGAAATTCCATCACTCGTCTGTATCAGATGTCCGGTCGTGCTCAGAAATCCCATCTTTGGCCTGTATCAGATGTCTGATCGTGCTCAGAAATTCCATCATTCGCCTGTATATGATGTCCGCTCGTGCTCAGAAATCCCATCGTTGGCCTGTATCAGATGTCTGATCGTGCTCAGAAATTCCATCATTCGCCTGTATCAGATGTCTGTCTTGCTCAGAAGGTCCATCATTCGTCAGTATGAGATATCCGGTCGTGCTCAGAAATTCTATCGTTCGCCTGTATCAGATGTTTGGTCGTGCTCAGAAATTCCATCTTTCGCCTGTATGAGTTGTCCCGTCCTGCTCAGAAATTACACCATTCGCCTATATCAGACGTGCGGTCGTGCTCAGAAATTCCAGCGTTCGCCTGTATGAGCTGTCCCGTCGTACTCAGAAATTTCATCATTGGCCTGTATCAGATGTCCGGTCATGCCCAGAAATTCCATCGTTTGCCTGTGTCAGATGTCTGGTTGTGCTCAGAAATTCCATCCTTCGTCTGCATCAGATATTCGGTCGTGCTCAGAAATTCCATCGTCGGCATGTATCAGATGCCTGTCTTGCTGAGAAGGTCCATCATTCGTCAGTATGAGATGTCCGGTCGTGCTCAGAAATTCTATCGTTCGCCTGTATCAGATGTCTGGTCGTGCTCAGAAATTCCATCTTTCGCCTGTATGAGTTGTCCCGTGCTGCTCAGAAATTACACCATTCGCCTATGTCAGACGTGCGGTCGTGCTCAGAAATTCCAGCGTTCGCCTGTATGAGCTGTCCCGTCGTACTCAGAAATTTCATCATTGGCCTGTATCAGATGTCCGGACGTGCTCAGAAATTCCATAATTCGCCTGTAGGAGTTGTCCCGTCGTTCTCAGAAATTCCATCATTGGCCTGTATCAGATGTCCGGTCGTGCTCAGAAATTCAATCGTTCATTTGTATTAGATGTTTGATCGTGCTCACCAATTCCATCATTCGCCTGTGTTAGATGTCTGGTCTTGCTCAGAAAGTCCATCATTCGCCAGTATCAGATGCCCGGTTATGCCCAGAAATTCCATGGTTTGCCTGTGTCAGATGTCTGGTTGTGCTCAGAAATTCCATCCTTCGTCTGCATCAGATATTCTGTCGTGCTCAGAAATTCCATCGTCGGCCTGTATCAGATGCCTGTCTTGCTCAGAAGGTTCATCATTCTCCAGTATGAGATGTCTGATCGTGCTCAGAAATTCCATCATTCGCCTGTATCAGATGTCCGGTCGTGCTCAGAAATTCAATCGTTCATTTGTATTAGATGTTTGATCGTGCTCACCAATTCCATCATTCGCCTGTGTGAGATGTCTGGTCTTGCTCAGAAAGTCAATCATTCGCCAGTATCAGATGTCCGGTCATGCCCAGAAATTTCATCGTTTGCCTGTGTCAGATGTCTGGTTGTGCTCATAAATTCCATCCTTCGTCTGCATCAGATATTCGGTCGTGCTCAGAAATTCCATCGTCGGCCTGTATCAGATGCCTGTCTTGCTCAGAAGGTCCATCATTCGCCAGTATGAGATGTCTGATCGTGCTCAAAAATTCCATCATTCGCCTGTATCAGACGCCTGTCTTGCTCAGAAAGTCCATCATTCGCCAGTATGAGATGTCTGGTGGTGCTCAGAAATTCCATCGTTCGCATGTATCAACTGTCTGGTCGTGCTCAGAAATTCCATCGTTCGTCTGCATCAGATATTTGGTCGTGCTCAGAAATTCCATCGTTGGTCTGTATCAGATGTCTGATCATGCTCAGCAATTCCATCATTCGCCTGTATGAGTTGTCCCGTTCTGCTCAGAAATGCCATCGTTCGCCTGTATCAAATGTCTGGTCGTGCTCAGAAATTTCATCGTTCGTCTGCATCAGACATTTGGTCGTGCTCAGAAATTCCATCGTTGGCCTGTATCAGATGTCTGATCGTGCTCAGAAATTCCATCATTCGCCTGTATCAGATGTCTGTCCTGCTCAGAAGGTCCATCATTGGTCAGTATGAGATGTCCGGTCGTGCTTAGAAATTCTATCGTTCGGCTGTATCAGATGTCTGGTCGTGCTCAGAAATTCCATCTTTCGCCTGTATGAGTTGTCCCGTCCTGCTCAGAAATTACACCATTCGCCTATATCAGACGTGCGGTCGTGCTCAGAAATTCCAGCGTTCGCCTGTATGAGCTGTCCAGTCGTACTCAGAAATTTCATCATTGGCCTGTATCAGATGTCCGGTCATGCCCAGAAATTCCATCGTTTGCCTGTGTCAGATGTCTGGTTGTGCTCAGAAATTCCATCCTTCGTCTGCATCAGATATTCGGTCGTGCTCAGAAATTCCATCGTCGGCATGTATCAGATGCCTGTCTTGCTCAGAAGATCCATCATTCGTCAGTATGAAATGTCCGGTCGTGCTCAGAAATTCTATCGTTCGCCTGTATCAGATGTCTGGTCGTGCTCAGAAATTCCATCTTTCGCCTGTATGAGTTCTCCCGTCCTGCTCAAAAATTACACCATTCGCCTATATCAGACGTGCGGTCGTGCTCAGAAATTCCAGCGTTCGCCTGTATGAGCTGAGTACCTGTATGAGCTGTCCCGTCGTACTCAGAAATTTCATCATTGGCCTGTATCAGATGTCCGGACGTGCTCAGAAATTCCATAATTCGCCTGTAGGAGTTGTCCCGTCGTTCTCAGAAATTCCATCATTGGCCTGTATCAGATGTCCGGTCGTGCTCAGAAATTCAATCGTTCATTTGTATTAGATGTTTGATCGTGCTCACCAATTCCATCATTCGCCTGTGTTAGATGTCTGGTCTTGCTCAGAAAGTCCATCATTCGCCAGTATCACATGTCCGGTCATGCCCAGAAATTCCATCGTTTGCCTGTGTCAGATATCTGGTTGTGCTCATAAGTTCCATCCTTCGTCTGCATCAGATATTCGGTCGTGCTCAGAAATTCCATCGTCGGCCTGTATCAGATGCCTGTCTTGCTCAGAAGGTCCATCATTCGCCAGTATGAGGTGTCTGATCGTGCTCAGAAATTCCATCATTCGCCTGTATCAGATGCCTGTCTTGCTCAGAAAGTCCATCATTCGCCAGTATGAGATGTCTGGTGGTGCTCAGAAATTCCATCGTTCGCATGTATCAGATGTCTGATCGTGCTCAGCAATTCCATCATTCGCCTGTATGAGTTGTCCCGTCCTGCTCAGAAATGCCATCGTTCGCCTGTATCAAATGTCTGGTCGTGCTCAGAAATTCCATCGTTCGTCTGCATCAGACATTTGGTCGTGCTCAGAAATTCCATCGTTGGCCTGTATCAGATGTCTGATCGTGCTCAGAAATTCCATCATTCGCCTGTATCAGACGTCCGGTCGTGCTCAAAAAGTTCATCGTTCGCCTGTATGAGCTGTCCCGTCGTACTCAGAAGTTTCATCATTGGCCTGTAGCAGATGTCCCGTCGTGCTCAGAAATTTCATCATTCGCCTGTATGAGTTGTCCCGTCGTACTCAGAAATTCCACCATTCGCCTGTATCAGACGTCCGGTCGTGCTCAAAAATTCCATCGTTCGCCTGTATGAGCTGTCCCGTTGTACTCAGAAGTTTCATCATTGGCCTGTATCAGATGTCCCGTCGTGCTCAGAAATTCCATCATTCGCTTGTATGAGTTGTCCCGTCGTTCTCAGAAATTCCATCATTCGCCTGTATCAGATGTCCTGTGGTGCCCAGAAATTCAATCATTCATCTGTATTAGATGTCTGATCGTGCTAACAAATTCCATCATTCGGCTGTGTTGGATGTCCAGTCGTGCTAAGAAATTTTATCATTGACCTGCATCAGATGTCCGGTCGTGCTCAGAAATTCCATCATTCGGCTGTATCAGATGTCCGGTCGCGCCCAGAAATTCCATCGTTCGCCTGTTTGAGCTGTCCCGTCGCACTCAGAAATTTCATCATTGACCTGTATCAGACGTCTGATCGTGTTCAGAAATCCATCATTCGGCTGTATCGGATGCCATTCTTCCTCAGAAAGTCCATCATTCGCCAGTATGAGATGTCCGGTCGTGCTCAGAAATTCCATCGTTCGTCTGTATGAGTTGTCCCGTCCTGCTCAGAAATTCCACCATTCGCCTGCATCAGACGTCCGGTCGTCCTCAGAAATTCCATCATTCGCCTGTTTGAGCTGTCCCGTCGCACTCAGAAATTTCATCATTGGCCTGTATCAGATGTCCGATCCATCGTTCGCCTGTTTGAGCTGTCCCGTCGCACTCAGAAATTTCATCATTGACCTGTATCAGACGTCCGGTCGTGCTCAGAAATTCCATCATTCGCCTGTATGAGTTGTCCCGTCGTTCTCGGAAATTCAATCATTCGGCTGTATTAGATGTCTGATCGTGCTCGGAAATTCCATCATTCGCCTGTATCAGATGCCTGTCTTGCTCAAAAAGTCCATAATTCGTCAGTATCAGATGTCCGGTCGTGCTCAGAAATTCCATCATTCCCCTCTATCAGATATCTGATCGTGCTCATAAATTCCATCGTTCGCCTGTATGAGTTGTCCTGTCGTGCACGGAAGTCCACCATTCGCCTGTATCAGATGTCTGTCTTGTCTTGCTCAGATGGTCCTGCTCAGAAATTCCATTCTTTCGCCTGTATCAGATGTCTGGTCGTGCTCAGAAATTCCATCGTTCGGCTGTATGAGTTGTCCCGTCGTGCTCAGAAATTCCATCATTCATCTGTATCAGATGTCCGGTCGTGCTCAGAAATCCCATCGTTCATCTGTATCAGACGTCTTGTCGTGCTCAGGAAGTCCATCATTCGCCAGTATCAGATGTCCCGTCGTGCTCAGAAATTCCATTATTCGTCTGTGTCAGATGTTTGGTCGTGCTCAGAAATTCCATCATTTGTTTGGTCGTGCTCAGAAATTCCATCATTTGTTTGGTCGTGCTCAGAAATTCCATCATTTGCCTGTGTTAAAAGTCTGGTTTTGCTCAGAAAGTCCATCATTCGCCAGTATCAGATGTCCGGTCGTTGTCAGAAATTCCATCATTCGCCTGTATCAGATGTCCTGTCGTGCTCAGAAATTCAATCATTCATCTGTATTAGATGTCTGATCGTGCCCATAAATTCCATCATTCGCCTGTGTTGGATGTCCAGTCGTGCTAAGAAATTTCATCATTGACCTGCATCAGATGTCCGGTCGTGCTCAGAAATTCCATCATTCGCCTGTATCAGATGTCCGGTCGCTCTCAGAAATTCCATCGTTGGGCTGTATCAGATGTCTGATCGTGTTCAGAAATTCCATCATTCGCCTGTATCGGATGCCTGTCTTCCTCAGAAAGTCCATCATTCGCCAGTATGAGATGTCCGGTCGTGCTCAGAAATTCTATAGTTCGCCTGTATGAGTTGTCCCGTCCTGCTCAGAAATTTCACCATTCGCCTGTATCAGACGTCCGGTCGTCCTCAGAAATTCCATCGTTCGCCTGTTTGAGCTGTCCCGTCGCACTCAGAAATTTCATCATTGGCCTGTATCAGATGTCCGGTCGTGCTCAGAAATTCCATCATTCGCCTGTATGAGTTGTCCCGTCGTTCTCAGAAATTCCATCATTTGCCTGTGTTAGTGTCCGCTCAGAAATCCATCATTCGGTATCAGATGTCCGGTCTGCTCAGAAATTCCATCATTCGCCTGTATCAGATGTCCGTCGTCGCTCAGAAATTCCATCGTTCGCCTGTTGGAGCTGTCCGGTCGCACTTAGAAATTTCATCATTGGCCTGTATTAGATGTCTGATCGTGCTCAGAAATTCCATCATTCCCCTGTCTCAGATGTCCGGTCTTGCTCAGAAATTCTGCCGTTGGCCTCTATCAGATGTCTGATCGTGCTCGGAAATTCCATCATTCGCCTGTATCAGAAGCCTGTCTTGCTCAAAAAGTTCATAATTCGTCAGTATAAGATGTCCGGTCGTGCTCAGAAATTCCATCATTCCCCTGTATTAGATATCTGATCGTGCTCATAAATTCCATCGTTCGCCTGTATGAGTTGTCCCGTCATGCACAGAAATTCCACCATTCGCCTGTATCAGATGTCTGTCTTGTCTTGCTCAGATGGTCGTGCTCAGAAATTCCATTCGTTCGGCTGTATCAGATGTCTGATCGTGCTCAGAAATTCCATCGTTCGCCTGTAGGAGTTGTCCCGTCGTGCTCAGAAATTCCGTCATTCATCTGTATCAGATGTCCGGTCGTGCTCAGAAATTCCATCGTTCATCTGTATCAGACGTCTGGTCGTGCTCAGGTAGTCCATCATTCGCCAGTATCAGATGTCCCGTCGTGCTCAGAAATTCCATTATTCGTCTGTATCAGATGTTTGGTCGTGCTCAGAAATTCCATCATTTGCCTGTGTTAGATGTCTGGTTTTGCTCAGAAAGTCCATCATTCGCCAGTATCAGATGTCCGGTCGTGGTCAGAAATTTCATCGTTTGCCTGTATCAGATGTCCTGTCGCGCTCTGAAATTCCATCGTTCGCCTGTATCAGATGTCCGGTCGTACTAAGAAATTCCATCATTCACCTGTATTAGATGTACGGTCGTGCTAAGAAATTCCATCGTTTGCCTGTTTCAGATGTCTGTTCGTGCTATAAGATTCCATCATTCACCTGTATCAGACTTCCGGTCGGCCTCAGAAATTCCACCATTCGCCTGTATCAGACGTCCGGTCGTGCTCAGAAATTGCATCGTTCGCCTGTATGAGTAGTCCCGTCGTGCTCAGAAATTCCATCATTCGCCTGTATCAGACGTCCGGTCGTGCTCAGAAATTCCATCATTCGCATCTATCAGTTGTCCCGTCGTGCTCAGAAATTCCATAATTCGCCTGTAATAGAGGTACGGTCATGCTCAGAAGTTTCATCTTTCGCCAGTGCCAGATGTCTAGTCTTGCTAAGAAATTTCATCATTCGCCAGTATCAGATGTCCGGTCGTGGTCAGAAATTCCATCGTTCGCCTGTATGAGTTCTCCCGTCGTGCTCAGAAATTCCATCATTCGGCTGTATCAAACGTCCGGTCATGCTCAGAAGTTCCATCGTTCTCCTGTATGAGCTGTTCCGTCGTGCTCAGAAATTGCATCATTCACCTGTATCAGATGTCTGGTCGTGCTCAGAAAATCCATCGTTCGCCTGTATGAGTTGTCCCGTCCTGCTCAGAAATTCCATCACCTGTATTAGACCTCCGGTCGTGCTCAGAAGTTCCATCGTTCGCCTGTATGAGCTGTCCCGTCGTACTCAGAAATTTCATCATTGGCCTGTATCAGATGTCCGGTCGTGCTCAGAAATTCCATCATTCGCCTGTATGAGTTGTCCCGTCGTTCTCAGAAATTCCATCATTCGCCAGTATCAGATGTCCGGTCGTGCTCAGAAATTCCATGGTTCGCCTGTATCAGATGTCTGGTCGTGCTCAGAAATTCCATCCTTCGTCTGTATCAGATATTCGGTTGTTTTTCGAAATTCCACTATTCGCATGATTCAGACGTCCGGTCGTGCCCCGGAATTCCATCGTTCGCCTCTATCAGATGTCCCGTCGTGCTAAGAAATTCCATCGATCCGCTCGTGCTAAGAAATTCCATCATTCACATGTAGCAGACGTTCGGTCGTGCTCAGAAATTCCACCATTTGCCTGAATCAGACGTCCGGTCGTGGTCAGAAATTCCATCATCCGCCTGTATTAGACGTCCGGTCGTGCTCAAAAATTCCATCATTCGCCTGTATTAGATGTACGGTCGTGCTAAGAAATTCCATCGTTCGGCTAGATCAGATGTCCGGTCCTGCTCAGAAATTCCATCATTCGCCTGCATCAAATATCTGGTCATGCTCGGAAAGTCCATCATTCGCCTTTATCAAATGTCTGATTCCTCTAAAAAAATTCATGATTCGCCTGTCTAATCATTTTACCTTTTGTACCCGGAATTTGAGATACACTTTGTAGGTTAACACGTGATGTAAGCTTGTTCAAGCTGCGTATCTCATCCTCGAGGCGAAGAGATGTCACTGCAATGAATGGTAATCCAAACTGGATCTGCTGTTTCTCTGGGCCCAATTGAGAGGTCGTGTGGGGAAAATGTTGGTCAGTTTAGTCCGATAGGGTCTAACAGGTTCATCAACGGATATGAGAGAGCAGTTCTTGTAGAGAGTTTTATTGATGGAATGTAGTTCAGTGGAGAAAAGTTCCTAAGTGTTACATACATTTCACGCCCGAACAATGAGCTATCTCACGAGGTTCTCGTTGTGAATCAGTGGAACTGGGCTTTTTATACATAATCCACCGTACGTTGGTTCCCGAATGACAAAACTGTCGCAGTTCTGCTAGTATCAATCGCCTTGTCCGATTTTATAATCAACACTTCTAAGAAGAGATAGGGTCCAATTTCTTAACTTTCTTATACTGGTAAAACTAATGTTCTATTTCTTTTTGTTCAAGAAATCACGAAACCGGAGATATTAGATTGCCGCTGATGTCGGAGAACGAGTCCTAGACGTATCTCTTGTACTGCAAAACTGTATGTCTTTGAGACTTGGTCAGCATATTGCTCCTGGAAATTGTCTATAAATATATCCGTAAAGATTGGTGCTAAATGGGGAACCCCATGGCAACACTATCTGTCCGTTCGTAGTATTCACCCTTGGATTGAAACATAATGTTCGTTAGGAATCGAAATAGGGTCTGTTTGAGTTGTTGACGATAAAACCATGGACGGTAGATATGTTTTGGAATGGCGTGCGGGACATTGCAAAATACAATACAGATTATTCGTATTCAATTTGATTTATTTATATTCGAAAAACATCGTTGGATTCAACTGTTTTCTTTTTGTATTCTGTAATTTTTATCATTAATATGCAATAAATTTTGTTTTAATTGAATGAATTTCATTCGCATTCAATAATGGAATTCAAATTCAATATTTTGTAGCATTATTCGATGATTATTCCGTGTTCTGTTCATGACTGAACATGAACGAATATGATTAGGGTATGTAGAGATATTTAATTTGAATTTACAGGATTAAATGTGGATGAAATTTTATTGGATTGAAAGTTAATAAATTTATTGCATCATTATATGGCGAAATATAGAATAGGAAAAGATACATGTCGAATTGAATGAGTTTATTTCGGATATGAATAATTGCATTGGATCAATATCTGTATTGAATTTGGCATAAGTTTCAAACAACATTTCAAAAGAGTTCTATGTTCATGTTTATGATTATCTTCGATCAAACAGGCTCTATTTTAAGACGTGACGAAGGTTATGCACAAATTCAACGGTGAATACAACGAGCGGACGGATCGTATTGCCCTGGGGTTCTCCATTTAGCATCAATCTCTGCGGATATATTTATTGACAATTTTCAGGAGCAACATGCTGACGAAGTATCAAAGACATACACTGTTATACAGTACAATCGATGCATCCATGACCCATTCTTTCACATCAGTGGCAATTTGATGTCACCGGTTTGGTGAGTTCTTGAACAAAAAGCATTAGAATATCAGGTTTATCTGTGGGGGTGTGAAGAAATGAGATGCTAACTCCTCTTCGATGTGTTGATTGTCAAATGGGACAAGCCGATTGATACTACCAATATGATGTCAGATTCGTAACTCAGGAAGCAGAGCACACTAGACTATGTACAGTTCAGTGTCATTTAACCACAAGGAGAACCCTGTTAGATCCCCCATGATTCGGACATGGGAAGTTTGTAACACCTATGAACTCGTCTCCGAAGAACTGCATTATGTTAAAAATATTTTCCACAAGAACGGCTTTCTTATGTGATTTATCGCTGTATTTGATAACTCCTGTCTGAATACACCGACCTACTCTTTTCCCACAAGATCCTCTCAATTAGGCTCTTATAAGAAGGAGATCATTATTTAGATTACCGTTTATTGTATTGACATACCTTCGCCTTCAGGATGAGGACCACAGCTTGAGTCAGCTTATACCAAAGGTTCACCCACAGTATGTAGTTGAGACTCAGCGTACTGTGCACTCTTACTTCAGTGCTGAAGATAAGGAAGACGAAAAGCTTGATTCAAAGGCTGTGTACAGGATAAATGGTGATGAGTGTCAGTACACTCACATAGGTAAACCGGAAAGACATGAACATGAAAGAATCACCGAGGACGACCTGGTGTGTGACAGATACACGATCTCTGCTTTTGGTGACCAATGGTCGGTTCAAACTAAGACAAAACTCCTAACCGCGCGAGATACAATATAATGGGCAATTCCCATTTAGATTTCAAACTCAAATTGAACGAATTTCTCCATCTCATTACATCGCGCCTAAAACAACAGTATGCCCTCTGTGTCATTGTATCTATTCGATGTTTATACCTGCTCGTTCTTGAAACTTGTGTACTGATATTTACAAGTTGTGTGTTTTGCGGTCCGTATGTACCTGACCGGTTTAGTTTTGTCAGGCTCGTCTGTAGCTTTGTGTTTACCTCGTGGCCGGTCGGTTCCACCATTGTCTATATCTATATACATGTCAGCCAACTCAGAACAGTTGTCGCTATCTGGGGATAGAACGGTTGTATTTATAGGAGAAGTTCTCTTTAAGTCATACCATACACCATTTGTTGTATTATTCCGTTTGAGTTATTTTAAAGTACTCAAGCAACTGGTGATGGTTAGATATAGTAGCGCATGTCACACTGCTATCCCAGTGGTAGCCCAAGCGACACTGCTAGCCCCGTATTAAGTTAGGAGACACTGCTAGCTCGGTAGTAGCCCACATGACAGTAATAGCCCTCTAGTAGTTCAAAGGACACTGCTATTACACTGCTAGCCCGGTAGTATCCCACGCGACACTGCTAGCCCTGTAGTGGCCCAAGGTGCATTGCCGCGCCGTAGCCCAGGTGACACTCTTAGCCTGGGTGTAACACAAATGACACTGCTGGTCCTGTGATAGCCTAAATGCCACTGAAAACTCATACATAGCCCAAATGCCACTTTTAACCCCTTGTAGCATAGGTAACAAAGCTAACCTCTTACTTGCCCAAGTGACACTGCTATTCTTGTAGTGGCGCAAGTGACATTGGTAGCCAGTATTTGCCCAAGTGACACTGCTAGCCCCCTAATAGCCCAAGTGACACTGCTAGTCCCCTACCAGCCCAAGTGACACTTCTATCCCCGTAATGATCCGTCACTAGTAGCTCCGTAGTAGCACAAGTAACACTGCTAGCCCCGAAGTAGCCCAAGTGACATCGCTAGTCCTATAGTAGGCTAGGAGACAATGTCCACCTGTTACTCTGTTTTGGTCCGTATTAGATCAAGTATCACTGCTAGCCTCGTAGTAGCCCAAATTACACTGCTAGCCTCGTTATAGCTCTAACGACACTGCTGGTCCCGTGGTAACCCAGGTGGAAGTGCTAACCCCGTGTTTGTCCAAGTGATATTGGAAGCCTGTAGTTGTCCAACTGACAAGGTTAGCCCCGTAATGACCCAAGTGTCACTGCTAGTAAGGTGGTAGCTCAAACCAGATTGCTTGCTCCGTAATGACCCAAGAGTCATCGCTAACTCCGTAGTAACCCAAGTGACACTATCGCTCCGTATTGGCCCAAGTGACATTGCTAGCTCCCCAATATCCCAAGTGACACTGTTAGTCCCGTAGTAACCCAAGTGACACTACTAACCCCGTGGTAACCCAAGTGCCATTGCTAGGCCCGTAGTAGACAAAATAACACTGTTAATCTATAACAGCCCAAGTGAAACTGCTAGCCCCGTAGCAGCCCATGTGACACTGCTAGCCCCATAGTATCCCATGTGAGACTGCTAGCCCTGTAGTAGCACGAATGACACTGCTAGCCCCGTAGTAGCCCAAGTGACACTGCTAGCTCCGTACATGTAGTATCCCAACAGACACTGTTAGCCCCGTAGTAGCCCAAGTAACACTGCTAGGGGTCATTACTTCTTAGGTCAACCAATCACCATGCCTGAAATTCAAGGTTGACTAGTGGCTAGATCAGCAAGTTGATTATCGGTGTGGGTCAGCAATGAAATTCAAGTAGTTCACCAGGTGGATCGTATTTGATAGGTAATTGATAGGAATTTAATATTTATAGGAATTTCATATTTATTTAATCTGTGAAATATTTCTTTTTGGTATTTCACTTCAATAAATGATCCTAACTTCTTTATAATCAATGATGAACTTTCATAAAATTTCGGTAATTGATGGAGATTTAATATTCATTTAATCTGTGATATATTGCTTATTGGTATTTCGTTACAATATCTTACTCAGACGTCTTTATAATGGATGGTGAACTGCTCTAAAACTTCGATGAACCACTGGAAAGTGTTATCTCAGCTCATTTCATAACGGGCACCACCTTACCCGAGTCAACTACATATACATGTATATACGATAACGTATCCAAATAATGTATTCCATGGGTATATATTTTCTATTCATGTTAACCCGTATGTTAGTCCATGTATCTTTATATGCATTTTAACTCACATATTTTGTACTACTAGATTAAATGTGATAAAGAATCTATAATAGTTTGCTCCATATACATCGATTCTATGTATTTTCAACCCATATATTGTGCACTTTCGTATGAATAAAGGTTTTATACGAGCATATATCAGGACTGGTTTTCTTGTATTTCCCAGCTAAAATACTTTATGAAGACAACGAAGTTCAGAAAGCGAATAAATCAATTCGACTTTCTGAACGGCCGGATCTAGTGAGGAACAAGATTACACCATCTTCATACAAAAGTCGACTTCTCCGTTAATAGTATACGAATGAGCCTTGACGTATCAACCCACCGCCTCTGTTCAAAAGAATCTATAATTTATATTTATAGTACAAAGAGATACGAAACATCATTGACCTCATATCCATTTCAGTTTCTGTAATGTGGGTTATTGATTGGCTGTCCTATGTATCTTTCCACCGCTATCGCCATATTAGTAGAAATGACGTAACTACTGTGAAAATTGGTCGCCCAACACATAGTCGTTGGATATGTTCTGACAATTTCGCCTCTGGTTTGGAGACGAAATATACAACTCGGATTTGAATGCTTTCGTGGTCCGATCTATCAAGGTTAATTCAAAGTGTGTAACACTGCCTCATCTGAAAAAGAAACAAAAACAAAAACAAAACAAAAAAACAAAAAAAAAACAACAAAAAAGTTGCATGGAAATCTCCAGTTATTTGTACAACCACAATTTGCCATATTTGTTCACATCTACTCACTTTCTCCTTTGGAAGTATATGTATTTCGAAGATAAATCCAATGCTCACAAAAAAGGTTCACAAAGGTGCATTTCGATTCCGACCACTCACGCTTTTATAATACTCCACCTCAAGTATACGGATGGAAGTTATGCAGGTGTTTTCATCCAAGCGTCTGTCTACATTGCTAACTACAGTCTTGCAGGAACTCAAGTATTGAGAAAGTTATTTTTGAGAAATCCAGATCCGTTAACGTAATCTCTGGCAAAGAACAGAATGTTCTCGATTTTTTTCCGGCTTCATTTCAACGATTGATGAGTAGCCGGTGGTGCGAGCGGCGAGTATGATATTTGTTCTGTTCAGTTGCAAATTTTATTTTGATTCGCTGCTCGATAACTTGCCTCGCCGGTTAACTATTTGCGGGGCCCGAGCACTGCTTTAAGCAGGCACTGCAGAGAAAACGCCAAAATCAGGGCCTTGTGTGTAGAGACGCGCGCACAGCTTGAAATTCTAGCAGATAATATTTGTCAAAAAAATTATTACCTTGTGACACTACTTCCTGCAGAAAGATGAAAGTCTAAATTCAATTAGGGAATCAGTCAGATACAATTTCAATAACATTGTCGTTAATGTAATATTTAGGAGTCTGATGCTATTCGCTATAGCAGTATGCGTCACAGGACCTACGAAGTAAGGTAGGCATTAGGACAGGCACTGAGCTCTTGGCAATCGGGGGGAACCCCAAGTTGAAATCCTGCCTATATTAAGATGGGCACATGCAGCCCAAGTCAGAATCACCAGAGATTTTCATCAAAAATCACCAGAAATTTTCGATTAAAACAGTATTGAATATTTTGTTGAAGATTAAAAGTGATGGGATTGAATGAATAGTTTACCAGTTACTGTGCTGATGCGAATCTGTGACACACCAACACACTCTGTGGCAGTGATTCTGTGACACACCAACACACTCCGTGGCAGTGATTCTGTATCCCTTAATCAAGGAATCAAAATTTGAAATGACGAGAAAAATTTAGACATAATTACACATGTAATGTTTTTGTTTAAATTATATCCCAGTGTGATATATAGTCAATATTCAAGAAGTACAATCAAAGTTACTTTATCTAGTTAAATTCTACCCAAAGAAAATAAATTAAGACCTTTTAAACATGCCGTCAATGCCAGATGTTGAGTTTTATACAGCTGTAGATCAGGGCTCTGGGTGCATATATCATGTTTCCATACCCTTAATGCACACAACAGCGGCAAAACAAAGCCTCCTTGAACAACCTATCTTTATACAGGAAATTCTTAACCCAGAAAATACCATTCTCTCTCAAAAGAAAACAATTTACGTCAGGAAGGCCTTTTTTATTAAGCTAATTTTGTTAGGTAGGGGCCTACTTAGATTCAATAATTGTCATGAAATTTCTTTGGTTATATCTTAATTGCAACTATGTTTGTTCCTCAAACCTAACATGCTTGAGCTATACATGTATAACACACTTTCATTTGAGAGTCCAGACTTTCCACCATTCATGTGAACAAATTGTACTAAACATGGAATAATTAAATTCACACTACCCATTTCTACAGTATCAGTACTATGTTACTATCTGTAGC
>JAVTVY010013473.1:0-49964 GCA_036873755.1 Hanleya hanleyi
AAACCGATCCATTCAAAGCCCGTTCCTTCTCATTCACCAAACGCTATATAGACGATCTTCTCGCTGTCGATAATCGCTATATAAATGAAGCAGTGAAGGATATATATCCACCTTCACTGGATTTGAAGGAAACTACAGATAGCCCTACAGGCACATCTTATTTAGATCTCTATCTCTACAAAAATGAAGCGGGCATTCTCTCTCGTCGACTTTATGACAAAAGAGATGATTACAATTTCGACATCGTAAACTATCCTTATCTGGATAGTAATATTCCAGTGGGACCTGCATATGGCGTATACATATCTCGCTTAGTAGCATTTGCTAGATCCTGTGTTAAATGTGATGATTTTAATCAACGTCACAAAACATTGTTGTAGAAACTTATAAAACAGGGCTATTCCACCAAGCGCCTCCACTCAAAGTTTCTCAAATTTGGCGATACATATCGCATGCTGATAGCAAAGTACGAACGTAGCGTGCAAGATCTATGGCGCTACGTTTCGTAACTTGTGTCTAATTCCGCTTAACCCGGGGCTAGGGGCTGTATGAACACATGTACTTCAATATCCTCATGGTGCTCATATGAACAGTCACAATCAAAGCGTGACTGAGATACATCTTTTTTGGATAACGACTCTAAACGAATATTACGGATTAAGAATACTGATCAGCGATACGGATTTGATATTTTTGGAACATCATGATGTCTTGCCGGCATCATTGAAAACTGTTGACCGCTTCTCTCTTGCAGGAAACAAGCCTATGTTTATGCATACTATGATTGTCTTTTTGAATTTGGTGCTAATACTGTTATATGGAAAATGGAATAGGTCTTCGGATTATGGACGCGGATATTCTCTAATGGACGACGGCTGGATTATGAATGACGGACTAGACGCTTGTAATTGAAAGATGTCTTGTGCATTGGCAACAGGTTGACCTGTTGAGGTGATCATGTAATAAAGTGGGCATGTGAATAGCTGTGATGATGCCGTAAGTTGGCTGACCGTTTGGCTTACAGCACACTAAATACTCACCCAGAGAGAACCCGGGTCGAAGACGCTGAGGGTACTCGTGGATTAAAATCAAAAACCTGATTGTAAATGTGGTACACAATACTCAATAGAAGGAAAACCCAGGTCGTGGAGACGCAGTGGGTGTTAATAGAGTAAAACCAGTAATAACTAAGAAAAGCCATGCCTAAACCATACTCACCGATGAGTCGGGTCTAGTAAGTTGGCAGCTGACTGACCTATAGAGGTGATCAAGTAATACGGTGGACATATGAAATGGCTGATTAGATGTGATGATGCAGCAAGCTAGCTGATTGACTGACTTGCTGTGCTGAACAAAGATACCCCCCGCCCTCTTTTTTTGTGGAAGTTACTGGACCACGTGCTGGGCAGCCACCAGCGGCCCAAGCGTGGTAACTCTATCTGATTGTACTGACATATCTCTCAGATAGAAATCGGTAAAAGTTGAATTGTCATGAAGGGATAGGTTCTTCCATAAAGGCCATGATGTAACGATGGCGCGAAATTCATGGGAAGAAGCAGAGGCCAGAAGTGGGGGAGCGTCAATGGCAAGTCGATATGTCAACTTAACGGTCTTCTTCAACAAAGAAGCAATAGTAGTCTTGGTGATGTCACGCACTGCAGTTGGCTTAAGAGACAGGAATAACAGATCACGAGCGTGAAGCTCGGAAACTCTAGACGCCAAAGCGAAGCCGCCAGGAAAGCAGTCTTGTAGGAAAAAGCTTTAATAGAGGCGGACTGTAAAGGTTCGAAGGGCGGACGAAGCAGGGCACTAAGAACCACACCAATATCCCACTTCGGTAACAGCTGGCGAGTACGGCGAGACTGTAAGGCGAAATCACGTAGGAGAGCAGAGATATTGTCGTTCAAACTAATGTCGATGCCGGTCGAAAGATGTGAAACCCTAGCCAAAGCAGAACGGTACCCCTCAATGGTGCTGATTTGAAAGTTCTTATCACGATGTAGGTGAAGGAGGAAGTCAGCTACTAAGGAAAGAGAGGCAGAGTCGGGATTGGAATCACGTTCTCGGCACCAGGAGACGAAATAGGCCCATTTCGATCGATAGAGCTGCGATGTGGAAGGTCGATTGGCTGAAACCATCGTCTGTACAACTTCTGCGGAGAATCCTTGGACTGTAACTGCACTCTGGATAGTCTGCAGACGTGTAAGTTGATCCACCGCGGGTTGTGATGTATTATTCCGTGAGGTTGACGCAACAGTTTGGGCCAAACTGGAAGGCGACGTGGCGGAGCGATAAGAAGTGGAACCAGAACCGGAAACCACTGACGACGATGCCACCACGGAACCACGAGCAGAATGACGCAGTCGTGCTGAGTAATCTTTGAAGAACTTCCTGAATCAGGACCATGGGCGGGTAGGCATAAGCCAGGAAGTTGTCCCAGTTGATTGAAAAGGGCGTCGATGGCGAAAACTTGAGGGTCCAGAATCGGAATGATGAAGAGGGCGAGCTGTGCATTGTTCCTCGTCGCAACAGATCGATCAAGCGGGGTCTCCCAGATGCTGCAGATCTGGCGGAAGACCTCCGGATGAAGCTGCCATTCAGTCTGAAGCACGGTGTCGGGACGAGAAAGGCGGTCTCGCTAAGACATTGAGCCGACCCGGGACATGGCGAGCATTGAGATGACAGTGATGAATGAGAGCCCAGTCGTAAAGATCCCACACCAGACGAAACGTTTAATAGGAAAGATCGGGTGGTACCCATCTTATTGATGTGAGCAATGACAGTAGAGTTGTCCGTAGCGAAGAGAAGGGACGAATTGACGAGACGCCAACTCCAATGCTGAACTGCTAGGATGACTGCCTTCATCTCCAGAAGGTTGATGTGAAGTGTGGCATCCAGCCTAGACCAACTGCCGGACACCTCCAGTCCGTCCAGATGGGCTCCCCAACCGGTCTCGGAAGCATCGGTGTAGAGATGATGATCCGGAGATGGAAAACGGAAGGGAACTCCCCGCATGACGTTGAGGCGGGACTGCCACCAAATCAGAAGTGGATGTAGAGACGTCAATACCGGCCCTAATGGATTGAGGGATGACGTCTGAAGATAAGACAGATGGTACTGCAGTGGCTGAACTAGGAGACGTCCGTAATGAGTAAGGTCCTGCGTAGAAATGAATAGCCCTATGAGTTGATGACAAAACAACTATAGTGCCAACGTCTAAATACTGGTCCAACGGTCTATCGGGGGACGAAGCACTTGATGGAGAGTGTCGAGAAACTGCCCCAAAGTAACGACGAACCTAAGTAAACCTCGATGTGAAAGCCCCGAGATGGAGAAAAACGCCATGACTGGAGAAGTGATACAAGGGGCGATGTTGACTTCGAACGGGAGGACTTGCCACTCAAACCGACGACCGACGATGGTGAATCGTCAGAAGAAAGGTAAAGAATACCGACTAAAAGACGAAAAACACCGAAGTCGAGAGACGTGCAGGCGAACAAACGTCGAAGCCTCTATGACGATCAAGAGAAAGATCTAGAAATGGAGACCGGGAATGTCGAACTTGACGACCCTGATAAGGAGGTATAAAACAACGACGTGGTGAACGGCGTTGTGGCGTACGGGAACGTCGAACAGATGTACGAGAACGACGTGCCGGCGTACGAGAAAAACGGCGTTGAGGAGTACGAGAAACGACGAACAGACATAATGACCGACGTGCTAACGTACGGGAACGATGTTGAGGCGTACGTGAACGACGAACAGGCGAACAAGAACGACGTACAGGTGTATGAGAAACGAAGTGACGGCGAATTGGAACGTCGTTGAGGTGTAACAGAACGACGTAATGCAAACGAGAATGGCGTTGCCGAGAATGAGAACGGCGTTGTGATGTACGAGAAACGTCGTTTAGGTGAGCAGAAACGACGCTATGGCGTACAAGAACGACGTAGAAGGAAAAACAATAGAAGTTGAATCCGAAAAAAACTGTAAATCCGAAACTCGAAAAGTCACAGTGGAGTCGGAACGAACAGCCGTAGTTCGCGAAGCTATTATGGGCAAAACAGCTGAAGAAGAAAGCCGAGATTCAAAACGCAGATGAGATGATCTAGACGTTGAAAAACGTTAATCCTGGGCGTAACTCCGCCCGGTAGCATCATCCCCGACGTCAACTTAAAGATACTTCCAAAACTTAAACTAGGAAGATGTTCATTAAATTTCATAAATTGAATTGACCAATCAAAAGCTTTTAAAGAAGACAACCGGTAATTTCCAATAAAAACCCATGAAAAGAACAATGTTCAATCTTGACTCACCCTCCAATTTGAGGTCTAAACTTCACATAAGTCCTCAAATGAAATAGATGAAATTACCATACAGCATAAAAATTAAGATCAAACAAATGCTGTAGTCCAAACGATGTTTTGGACGAAGCAGTCGTAGAAGAAAAAAGGCAAAGAACGTTGCTTAGGAGCTGTTTGTCGTTCCTCTTACTAGGCTGTAACCGGTAATCGTTCTCGGACGAAAGTAGCTTACGAAGTAGAAGTAGACCGCCCGCAGGAGACAGTCTTATGCTGTCCCAAGCAGATGATTGAGTAACTCCAGGCTTGATCTTTGCCCGGCCATCAGACCAGGGAAAGATCAATAAACACCCTACATGTCGTCGAACGAGAAACATTTCTAATGTCTTCCCGGAGAAATAAAACTCACACTCAAACTAATAATAATTTCTCAGTAAGAGGGAATAAAATTAAAGCTCAACTCAATTTGAATTGTAAGACTAATTCAGCATTCCGACGGGAAAATTTTGGTTGTGAAAAATAAATATTACACCTATTTAACAATGCAATATTTACTAGCAGAAAATGTGTCCCAAAGTATAGCGCAATTTCTTAATAAACAATCTCGTGATCTCTTTTCTTGATCAAAACATATCACGAATAAAGTGATAATCCTTCATTACACAAAGAGAATAATTTGGTAGGCACAAAGACGTAGTGTATAGCTTTGACTTGTGACGACGAAGACAAACACAACAACAACAACGTAAGTAAATGGCAGAGAAAAAACCTCTGCAAGTTCTCTCTCTGGATCACACGATATCAAATATACAGATAACACTTGATTTAACAAGAGAGTAAATTTTGGTAGGCACACTGAACTGTATGCAAAGATGTAAACTACCAAAACTGGAAGGTCCCGAATCACAACAACAACAACAACAGCGAAAATGAAAGGATATGTTATCGTTTAAAAATCAGCTAGAATACGTCCCTGCAGAAAACTTGTAATCCTGCGAAGATGTAATACGTCGAAGCATTTCTTTTCCCAAAGAACTGGACTGCAGGCCGACCCGTGGAGCTGAAATCTTTTGTTCGTCGATAACAAAAGAGCAACCGAGAGGGCCGGGCTTGGGGACAGAATCCTTTGTTGTCCAAACAAAGAAACGGGTTTGTGCACAAACACGCCAGACAAGACTTTACCACTGGTTCTAAACTGTCTGAAAAATTATCCCTAACTTCTCGTACAGCAGTCGCACTGGGGGAAATTCTAATAGACGACGATATTGACATGGCAGGACTAAGTCTATGCGATGAATCCAAAACGAGAGCCAGGAAGATATTCGCTAAATTTGAAATCTCCGACAAAAGCAATTTGATTTTGGTGTCTCTCGTCCGTAGATAAACCAGGGTCTTCCGAAGCCCGTAATAAATACGCTCGTCTAGCCTGGGCATAATTCTTCCAGGCGGTATCATCCAAACTTAGACACTTCATACACGTGGACTGACGGTAACAAAGGTGGCCTTTGCATGAGAAACAGACAGTGTGAGCATCCAAACTAGACCAAAACTGCCGAACGGCAAGATTTAGAATTTACAGGGACAGATATATCAGACATAATGTCTACGTAAATACAGCAAGAATACTAGCTTAGAAAAATACAACCGTAGGTCAAACCAAACTAGCACACTATAAGGAATTCCTTGAAACAACCACTCGCGAGCAGCATGCAAAGAGAGAGGGAGTATCAGGAGAGAGCAGGGGCTTAACTGACCTAGCTGAGCTAGCTGAGCTCACTAAGGAGAGACAATTTTCGTTTTAATTATTTTGCAAAGGATACTCCAAAGGGAGAAAAGGCCATAGCAATAGCAGGTGAAGATTTAAGCAATAAATGGATGTATTACTGACGGTGAAGGGTTGACAGCTTGTCAGGCGATCACAGCTTTGTCGGTACAGCATTGTCGCTCAACGCAAATCAAAGCACCGTGTTCTAATTAATTGTTCTAGATATGCTAAATGTGCATGTTGTTATGACAGCCTTTCTGTCATTTCATTTCAGGTTAGCGAATAAAACAATGCACCTGCTGTTTGTCACTCACTAGTCCCTCCCCCCTACATCGCTGTACTGTTTGGAAGGTCCACTTTTCAAATCGAGAATTGACCAATCGAAACATCAGTTCGAGTTGACCGTTTCATCTAGCTCCGGAGACCACGTTCGACTGCGGCCAGGGGTTATTACCCATGTTATGATGATGCACTATTTCTTCTCTCAGTCTGCTATTTCTTCTGTTAGTTTTCTTGGTTCTTCTTTGTTATTTTCCTTACACTAAAACAGAGAAATTTTCTTGTTGGCAATTGGCGGTGGATTAATAAGGTGTTTTTTTGCAAAAATTAACATCTTCACTTGTATAATTCAATAATTGAATGCTGACGATTAGCGTTTTCGTTCAGCCATTACTACTTTTTATACTTGTAGCGATGTGTTCGTATTGGTCAGCGATATATGCTGATGGTGAATCGTGGCACTACTGTTACGGGTTGTGTTGCTGGGGAAAATGCAAGTGTACCAACGGACATGTGAACTGTGACTATCCGATCATGTAAGAAAAGTGTATGTTACCATGAATATACAATTTCAGTTGGTGAGGTTTCTTTCTTCCCATACACGAGGTTTAGAGACATTGCGCTGTCAGAGCAAATATGCGACTACAGATCTCTAGACGGAATTAGAAAATTATGTTGAATGATTCATTTTCAATCGAATTCATTATCCATGTTTTATACATATTTACACGCCGAGATTAAGCTCGCTGCCACAGAGAAGTATATATATATGTATCACGAACACAAGCCTTTCGAGTTATTCAAAAATGTCACCACCTATACACACTTGAAGCTAATCAGATTACTTCATAATTGGCTGAGGATAAAACAATATACTCCCCATTTGTTTCTTTATTTAGCATTAATATTTACTTACATTATTTTATCTATTGATCATTATGATTATTATTATTTTATTTCGTTTTATTTTTCAATAAGTAACAAGTATTTATCTAGCAGCAACTCTTTGGAAGAGTGAAATGAGAGGAACTGAAACTTCGATCACCGAGCAATCATTCGTTTCATGGACTTAACTATGCAGTTTTTTAGTCTGGGTCGAACCAAGTGACCGCCTGATCAAATCGGTCAAGGTGAATTCACTCACGCAGCCAAACCATCACCACCGAATAAAACTGAGAGTGACTCCCCCCCCCCCCTTAATCATCGCTGAAGGGCCTAAGAGCTTCTTACTCACATCGCTGAGAGAGAGAGAGAGAGAGAGAGAGAGAGAGAGAGAGATAGAACTGATGTTTAACGCCGCGTTCTACAATATTTCTCCTATATAGCGACTCAGCACCGAATAACACAATTTAGCATGCAATTTGGTATTGTTAAATTAGTTAATTTTGAACCCCCGATGATTATATTTATTTATTTATTATTTCAACAATATTTCAGTCAGATCGCGAGAAACCAACAAAGAACCACCCAGCCAAGTTGCGATCCTGCTGCTTCAAAGAAGCAGATCTCTGAAGCAACATGCACCCAGACACCCGCCAGACGTCCTATAAAACACTGAGGACAACGCACATGACACACAGACAGGACGCTGGTGCAACGATAGACAAGTGCAATTACAGTTCTAGACACCACATTGTCAAGTCCATGTTGCTTTTCAGGAAAATGCATTGAAGCAACAGGAACCCGTGCCAGGGTATACTGACTCGACCCGTACTGATAGGAATCGATATTGGCATCGATGCTGAGACTACTTTCAAGCACAGTATTCAGGTCACAAACCTCCATTGAAGTTTTTGGGTGTAAGATTATTATCAGGACTTGACTTCCGGTGAAATCAAAGCGTGACTGTGATACATCTTTTTTTTTAGATGACGACTCTATAACGAATATTATGGATTAAGAATACTGATCAGCGATACGGATTTGATATTTTTGGAACATCATGATGTCTTGCCGGCATCATTGAAAACTGTTGACCGCTTCTCTCTTGCAGGAAACAAGCCTATGTTTATGTATACTATGATTGTCTTTTTGAATTTGGTGCTAATACTGTTATGTGGAAAATGGAATAGGTCTTTGGATTATGGACGCGGATATTCTCTAATGGACGACGGCTGGATTATGAATGACGGACTAGACGCTTGTAACATTGATTGGCCATTAAACCTGACTGAGCCAGAAATGGTCTGTGACGTATTTTAAAATGTTTGTATAATATTTGACTCTCAAATATATCGAAACCACCTTTTCAAATTTTAATCGGAAAACAAAACTGGGCCGGTTTGATTGGCACCCCCGAAATTTGCCGTAATGGCGTCTGGCTGGATGGCCCTATTTCTGGCGGTCTTATCTCGAAAAAAATGGTGGGGAATGTATGCTGAATTTTCCATATGTTTGAGCGGAAAGGCCAGGCTACCTGGTGTGATGGGTCATTTGTGGCGGCGAATTTTAGGAAATATAGTTTTCTCAAGATGTGCTCGGTCAATTTACTACATATTAAAGCTGACATGACCTTATTTAATGCACATGGTAGCGAAAAACAATCACAGATATTATAGCCCCCGTTGAATAATACCCGCCGGAACTAATCCATATAAAAGTTTGCCGAGCTTACGACGCCATACTGCCAACTTCTCATCCGAGTACTGTTGCCTCCACCGCAAAAATAAAGTCGACCGAGAACCATGTCAATCTGAACTGACTGTCCACATCATATTTATTCTGTCGTTGTTGTCAACAGCCCGAATTCGGACTGTGATCATCATATTCTATCACGCATTCATTCGCACACAATTTAAATGTATCTGGGAGAAACTGAGCAATTAAATGAAGGATCTGACTATTCAAACATGATTCAGACATACCGGTAGGTGTTTCCTCAAAACCGTAGAACTTGATCCTGTGACAGGTTTCTCCAGCATTGTATCTCAATTGACCTCCCTCGCCAAAGAGGAGGCACGAACGGAAAACTGGTCATTCCTTTGTATGATTCTTGAGGCTCTATACGGTGCACTTCAGATGCGCTATGTATTTAGATTGACACTACTTCAGAATTACTGTGATTCAGCATGTTCGCTCTAAACTAAGGATTGCTATATGTTATGCCTACTAATCAGGTCCGCCAATACTCAACTGCAAATTGCTAAAGACGGCGGTGCAAACCGAAGCGACCTATTATTCTGATTGTCGACCCGTCCATTTTAACTCATCTATCAGTCGTATAGAAATGTAAAATCTCTTAGCATTCCAGGTGGGGGAATCAGGGTGGATGAACGAAGCGAAAATGACCTTTGACCCTTGTCCTTTGACTTTCGATTTCTATCTTACCTTGGAGAGGTCACTTTCGATCACGTGACTGGCGGGTGGATGCAAAATTAAGACTAACAGCCGGACATCTCTACAAAAATCGGTAAAACGGACCTTACACCCAGTCAAATGGGCCTAGTTGCACACCATTGCGTCCACTTCGATCGTGCCGGATCTCGAATTGAAGCGTTCGTCGAGGGCACTTCAGGTAACGTAACCGTTGACTTCACAAAACAAGAAGAAAACGCCCAGTCAAATACCCAATGAAATTGATGTAGGTTTGCCATAAGTAGGCAAAGTGGGTAATGTAGATTCTCGTCTGGAAGCGCTCGTCGAGGGCACTTCGGGTCACGTGGCTGGCGAGTGGATAAAATAGCTCTCGTGTATCAGGATATGTTGCCATTACAGCACCTTGGACTGTCCGCAGACGCTTAGGAGCGCAACAGAACGAATGTATGGTCATTGCACACGAAGTAGCGAACATGGACGAGGATGGATCTGATACACTTATCAGAATTGTAAACACACCCAACGCGGCTACCACAGATTGGTTCTCGTGTGATGTAGGGCATAAATAAAATGTGTAATGCGCAAAATGTTTGGGGTTGTGTAATCCGCAAACTGTTTATTGTTGTTGTTCATCCGTCTTTCATCTGACTATGAGAGAGAGAGAGAGAGAGAGAGAGAGAGGGAGAGAGAGAGAGAGAATTACGGTTTAACGTCGCGTTCAGCAATATTTCAGCTATATATGGACGAACAAACATAATTCTAAGTACTCAAGCCAGTAACTTACTAGTCCAACACATTAAAACATAAACACATTAAAAATGTCCTCCCTCACCCGACCAAAAAGAGGCGATAAGACATTAATGGCTAGATTTTGGTGGGTGTATGTGTGTGGGAATCTTACTCTCCATAATTAGTACGTCAAGGCGTTGAGACGTGCGTTGGGAACGATTAACTCACTGACTAACTCATTTGTACCTAACTCGATCACTATGTCACGTGTAACTGTCTAACTCCGATACCATACCACACCATACCATACACTGTCAGGCTAGACAGATTCATTACGCTCTTCTGACTGCAACCTACCGCCCACGCTATCTCTAACACTAACCCTTGTGAACAAATAGGTGTAAAATCCGCCATTCCTGGCGTCATGTCCTGTAATATCCATTATTCCGAATTTTGTGTTTGTCCGGAATCTTATTTTGCATCCATCCGCCAGTAACCTGACACGAAGTGCCCTCGATAAACGCCTCAATTCGAGACCCGCCCATGTGGACCTAATAAGGTTTATCTAGACCCATTTGACTAAATGTAAAGCCGTTTTGCCAGAGTTTTGCGGGATCCGCGGCCATTTCCCTACTTTCACGTGACGGGAAGTAACCTCTTCAAATGTCAAGGATTACAGGTCAGGTACGCCCGATTTCCCAACCGCGGATGCAAAGAGATTTCACCTTTCTATACAACTGGCGGATAAGTTAAAATACTGGACGGAGCGACATTCGCAATAAGAGGTCGCTTTCAATTTCTAACTCCGTATTCAGGAATTTGCTATTCCGGTTTGCACAAATAGTGGAGCACCCTCTCCAACGGCAACAGCAACTCCCGCATTTCCCCCTTGGCACAGTATACAGTCAACATGGGTGGGCCTGATTAGTGGGCATAACATATAACAATTCTCAGTTTAAAATGAAACACTTACGTCGTATCGGGACGTCAACATGGGTGGGCCTGCAACAGTATCGTCATATGAAGAATTTAAAAAGAGATGGAGCCTCAAGAATTATCGAATGGTACGAATAATAGTCCCTTCGTGTATCTTGTTTGCCGAGTGAGGTAAATTGAAACACAATGCTGGAGAAACTGGCGACGGAATCAACATGTTTTATTGTTTTGAGAAAACACTGAACGGTATGTCTAAATCGTGTTTGAATAGTCAGATCCTACATTTTATTACCCAGCTTTTTTGTTAGATATAATTATATTGTGTGCGAATGAATGTGTGACAGGATATGACGCTCACAGATTCCGAATTGGGCTGGTGACAACAACGACAGCATAAATATGATGTGGATAGTTCGAGTGTCAGTTCAGACTGACAAAGTTCTCGAGCGAATCCGGCTTTATATATGCGGTGGAGGCAACGTTACTTGGATGAGAAGTTGACAGTATGGCGTCGTAAACTCGGCACACTTTCATATAGATTAGTTCCGGCGGGTATTATTCAACGGGGGCTATAATATCTATGAATTTTTTTTTTCGCTATCATTCGTGCATTAAATATGGTCATGTCAGCTTTAAGTAAGAAGAATATTTAGTGGTTTGTGACCTGTACACGGATGTCCGTCTGTGATGAAAAACCGGGGAAAAAACCCTCTTGAGGATGTCCGCTGGTGGTTTTTGACTTTGGCAGCCATTTTGCCTGTTTTTCGATTGGGTTATCTCCCTTCCCTAGGTTAAGAGATGGGGATTTCCTTTAAAAGCCTTATAGCCGAGAATTTTGCACAGCAACATCCATCCAATTTGCTAAATTTTGATAGACATTGTGATTATCTGCAAACAGTTAGAATATAAGAAAAAGTTAAATACTATTTATATGAATTTTTCATGAATATGCTTCAAAACTAGGGGTATTCCCTATGCTTTCTAGGTTATCAAATTGACCATAGGGCAGTCCACTTAATGTTGCCTACAGCTAAAAAATGCACACCAACCTATATTTTTTTCTTTGTTTTTCCTCATATTACACAATTATGAATGCAACAACACACATTATTCAAAAAGTTAATTACTTTGATTTACCACCAGCGGGCATCCTTAAAACACACTTGTGACGTCACTCTATTGTCTCAACGCTACATTATTTTTAAGGAATGGAGAGTTGCTCGAACATTGCTTTCTACGGAGGGGAAAGTTAAAGCTGACATGACTTTATTTAATGCACGAATGGTAGCGTGAGAAAAAAATATTCACAAAGATTATATCTCCCGTTGAATAATACCCGCCGGAACAAACCCATATGAAAGTGTACCTATTTGCCCAGCTGCCGAGTTTATGACGACATTACTGCCAACTTCTCTTCGGAGTAGCGTTGCCTCCACCGCATATATAAAGCTGGAGTCGATCGAGAACCTACAGCCAGTCTGAACTGACACTCGAACTGTTCACATCATATGTATGCTATCATTGTTGTCACCAGACCAAGTTCGAACTGAGAGCATCATATTCTATCACGCATTCACTCGCACACAATATAAATATATCTGGGGAAAACTGGATAATAAAATGAAGGCTCTGATAATTCAAACACGATTTGGACATACCGGTAACTGATTCCTCAAAACAATGAAACTTGATCCCCTCACCAGTTTCTCCAGCAGTGTATTTCAATTTACCTCACTCGCCACGAAGGGACTATTCTCCATTCCAGTTGATAATTCTTGAGGCTCTATACGGTGTCCTCCAAATGCAATCACTTTTTAAATTCCCGATACGACGTAACTGTTTCATTTTAAACTGAGAATTGTTATATGTTATGCCCACTAATCAGGCCCACCCATGTTGACCGTATACTGCGCCAATTGGGAAATGCGAGAGCTGCTGTTGCCGTTGGAGAGGGTGCACCACTATTTGTGGAACCCGGAATGGCAAATTTCTAAATACGGAGTTACAAATTGAAAGCGATCCCTTATTGCGATTGTCACCCCGTCCAGTATTTTAACCTATACATCAGTTGTATAGAAAGGTGAAATCTTTTAGCTTTCGTGGTTGGGAAATCGGGCGTAACTGACCTCTAACCTTTGACCTTTGATTATCAAGGCAACTTGATGAGGTCACTTCTGTTCACGTGAAAAGTAGGACTTGGGGAAAATACCGCAGATCTCTCCAAAACTTCATAAAAATGGACTCAAATGGGTCTACATGAACCATATTAGAATCACATGGGTGATGCAGGATCTCGTATTGAAGCGTTCGTCGAGGGCACTTCTGGTCAGGTTACTGACGGATGGATGAAAAAATAGAATTCCGGACAAACACAGAATCCGGTATTATGAATATTACAGGACATGTCGCCAGGAATGGCTGACCTTACGCAATCAGATGAGAGAAAGAACAACAACAACAACAACAACAAGCATTTTGCTTAGTACACATTTATATATCCCCCTACATAACATGACAACCAACCTGTGGGAGCCGTGATGGGTGTGTTTACAATTCACCTATGCTATTGTCCGTGTATCAGATGCATCGTCGGCAATGTTCGCTCTTGTCTGTGTGCAATGACCATCCATTCGTTCTGGTCCATCCCTGAGCGTCTTCGGGTAGTCCAGGGTACTGTCGTGGCAACACATCCTGGAACAGCTGATATGGCAATTTGACGAATTTCCGGCTGTTAGTCTTAGTTTAGCATCCACACGCCAGTCAAATGCCCTCTCTAAGATGCGATGGAAATCCAAGGTCAAAGGTCAAGGGTCAAAGGTCATTTTCGCTTCGTTCATCCACCCTGATTATCTCACCACGAATGCAAAGATATTTCACATTTCTATACTACTGATAGATGAGATAAAAATGGACGGGGTGACAATCAGAACAAAAGATCGCTTTCGGTATGTACCGCCGCAATTTGCAACTGCTTATGGGCGGGCCTGATTAGTAGGCATAAAATATAACAATTCTTAGTTTGGAACGAACACTCCGAATTACAGTAATTTTGAAGCACTGTCGGGAATATAAATACATAGCGTATTTGAAGTGCATCGTACAGAGCCTCAAGAATCTTTGGCGTTGGAGGTCAATTGAGATACAATGTTGGAGAAATCTTGTGACGGATCAAGTTTCATTGTTTTGAGGAAATACGTACCGGTATGTCTGAATCATGTTTGGATAGTCAGATCCTTCATTTTAGTACCCAGTTTTTTCCAGATATATTTATATTGTGTGCGAGTGAATGCGTGATAGAATATGATGCTCACAGCCCGAATTTGGTCTGGTGACAACAATGATAGCATACATATGATGTGAACAGTTCGAGTGTCACTTCAGACTGGCTGTAGGTTCTCGATCGACTCCAGCTTTATATATGCGGTGGAGACAACGCTACTCGGATGAGAAGTTAGCAGTAATGTCGTCATAAACTCGGCAGCTGGGCGAACAGGTACACTTTCATATGGATTAGTTCCGGCGGGTATTATTCAACTGGAGATATCATCTTTGTGAATATTTTTTTTTCGCTACCATTCGTGCATTAAATAAGCTTTAAGGTAGCAAAGCCTGTACCAGTTTCAAGAGAAACACACTATCCAGTACATTTACTAATGTTGTGATAACGCATACATACGACATAAGATTACTCAGCTGTGAGAAAATTAGTGTAATATGAGGGAGTCCCACGACTCTTGTTCCTCTATGATAGTGCTTGTGAAACGTTTATATACATGGCAGATAAACAGGTCCCTTTGGTGATGGGATGAGTCATTTGCACATTAGGAGTTGAGAGTTCGATCGAGATTGTCTCCCATGTCGTCTATGGGATTGAACGTGTCTTTCGCGTTGTTCTACGAAAGGGCCGAAACCTGATGACAATTTGTACCATTTTTATCCTGTGATGCGATGTGCATCCATGAACAATTAGATGGCCGGTTGGCATCATAACACAGTTAAATTACCCCCATCACCTCGCTCATGTAACACGATATCAATTTAATTGTTCGCAGGAGATCCCTGAACTGGAAGAGCAAACTTCATTTTCGTGGACCGGCTTATATATAGGACTTCTGTGGCCACGATAGTCAAGTCATATAGCTACATGAAAGAATGAGAGCAACGTAGAGTGGTTTAATCTTTCAACATTTAAGAATAAGGCATGGTACCCACACACGTTCATAGAAATAATAAAAAAATAAACTCGAAATAGCTTTTTCGCGGTAGATAATTCACAATAACGCAATATTAGTTCTACACTTACTCCATGTGATTCGAGTTCAACAGGCCAGAGCAAAGGATTAACTAGGATATATATCCCACTTGGGATATTAAATCCAAGTTTGGATATTGAAATATAACCTAATTGGGATATTTTGACCTATTTTCATACTAAACGACAAAATGGCGAATTTCGGCAACTAAACTACAAAAAAGATATAATCTACATCACAAAACTGCCAATGCGATTGTATAATTTTGCTTCTTTTTCTCGCTGAAATTATTCATTGTGATATTGCAATTACGTGCATTATTTGTTCGTGTTGTTGTTGCAATGTACACCCCATCTGTCACCACTATGTCTTTATACTAACAGAAAAACTATTAAAATAGCCAGTATAAAAAAATCCAATGCGGGATATGATATCCCAGTTCAGATATATATCCCAGTTAGCCCTTTTTCCTTACCTGTTGAACTTGAAGTAGCCCATAGCGTAATTCGTCACAGTAATCAGTAATCCAATCTGCGAAATACAACACAGCAATCGGTTCGCGACACACAGTAATCAATTCGCGACACAGTGAATAGTCATCCAATATGCGGGAACATTCATTTCGCGACACAGTGAATAGTAATCCAGTATGCGATAAAGCAATCAGTTCGTGACACAGAAAATAGTTAACTAATATTTGACACCATCAGTTCGCGACATTGTATCCAATCTGCGACACAGTAATCAGTTTGCGACTGAGTAGTAGGTAGTCACTTTGCGACAAAATAATCAGTAGTCAGTTTGCGACAGACTAATCAGTAATAAGTTTGCGACACATGGGAATTAGTTATTCAATCTGCGACAGTATGTTTCCAATCTACGACACACACTAATTATTATCAGTCTCTCTCAGTAATCAGAAAACCAAAAACGGACGGTCACGACGGAAGTTAAGAATTCTGAGTGTTGATGTCTTCAATAAGACAGACACAGTTAGCAGGTTAGTATGATGGTATGCGTATAGTAAATCATTTACCTGGACTTTGGTGATAAAATTGTACAAGTGAATCCAATGTTATGAATAGCCACATTCAGAGATCACAAATGTGGCAAGTATATAACACAGTTCATGACATCTGTATACCACCGATATAAAAGTAAAATCCACATCCGGGGTCAAAATTCACTTCAGTCTCTCTCTCTCGCTCTCTCTCTCTCTCTCTGGAAACAAACACCACACATTCGCACAGCACTGCTGATTTACTATAAACTGTCCGACAGACAGACAGATTTTGAATTTAGTTGGCGCTCACTTTATAAAAAGTATGTGCGCCACTATCTGTGCATTGAGTTTGTTTATATGAAGAATAAATATATTAAATACTATGGATGCTTTTTGTAAATAAATATATATGTATATAAGCAATCAATTAGTATGATTTTTATCCACAGGGAAGGCGATGAAGAAAAGAGAATGCAATGATAGTATTATGTGCAAGTACACCAGTTATAAAGAATCCAACGACCCTTTGATAAAATCAGGATTAAAAAGGCCATAAACGTATAACGTGACACCAGGCTTTCTCTTTTAATATGCTGTTGTTTACTGACAAGCCATGGTAGTCCCGTAGGCTTTCATAGTGAACGCAAATCAAAATACCACCGCCAACATATGAGCGAGAAAAATGGCCCAAAATGAAAAAAGAAAGAATTTCCCTGCCCACTCACCTTGATAATTCAAAAGACCAATATCTACTGCATACATATCACGTAATTCCCAACACTGACAGGTCTGATAACACGCGAGTGCAGCCTGGCAATCTAGCAGGTATTTTTCCAGCGACAGAATTTTCTCCGCAAAATGGCCACAATGGAAAAGCCTTGACCTTGGTCCTTATTTGGGGCTATCGCGTGCGCATACAATTCGTCACATAGTACGGGGAACCACAGAAGACAAAGGGATCTTCCGTTATAACAGATCGAGTTCCTCGTGATGAAAGATGAACTCAAAATTATTGCTGCAAATGTTAGTATTTGTGAATTTGTAAATAATCTGATAGCAAAGAAATGAATAAATTTGCGCTGATCGGGTTGACTTCATTTCAGTTTAGTCGAAACAGGGTCCCTTTTATTGTTATTTATAACGGATCATCCCTTTGTCCTTTGGCGTTCCCCGTTCTATGTGACGAATTGTATGCGCACGCGATAGCCCCAAATAAGGACCAAGGTCAAGGCTTTTCCATTGTGGCCATTTTGCGGAGAAAATTCTGTCGCTGGAAAAATACCTGCTAGATTGCCAGGCTGCACTCGCGTGTTATCAGACCTGTCAGTGTTGGGAATTACGTGATATGTATGCAGTAGATATTGGTCTTTTTGAATTATCAAGGTGAGTGGGCAGGGAAATTCTTTATTTTTTCATTTTGGGCCATTTTTCTCGCTCATATGTTGGCGGTGGTATTTTGATTTGCGTTCACTATGAAAGCCTACGGGACTACCATGGCTTGTCAGTAAACAACAGCATATTAAAAGAGAAAGCCTGGTGTCACGTTATACTGGACTAAAAATACTATATGAACCCAAGAAAGGGATATAAACATGATACACAAACTATTTAGGACGTGTCAGAAAAGACACAATTCAATAATTAAGTCCACTTATTTACAGGGCTACTGATGAGCATACTGTATTATGCTTAAGTTAAAAATATGTGTATAATAATTTCATGCTCAACAAATTAGACCAAAGACCAGTACATGTGATATAAACACATATAAACTGTCCGATCAACGCCATGATTGCTTTTATAAGTGTCGAGAGGCATGACTAATCGAGGTCGAATCACACCAGGTCGCAAACAACTAATTTATCGATCTTCAACCATAAACAGTTCGAGTTACTGTTATATGCACAATGTCCTGCATGTAAGCCCAAGCGCACCAGGCAGAATCCGCGAGCGTAATTCAGAGTTCATCATTTACAATGTTAACTTCATGTCGTCTTAAATGACACATTATCGTGACATCGTCGTCACGACAACTTCAAGCCTTGTAGTACATGTATGCACATTATCGTGACATCGTCGTCACGACAACTTCAAGCCTTGTAGTACATGTACTGTTTTGACAGTTAAACTAGTATCGGCGTTAAAACCATGGCCTTTGTGAGTGGGTGTGTTTTAAGTAGCGGGATGTCCTCGTAACTCTTCATTCCTTAAAAACAATGGGCCTCGGCCCCTTCGGGACCTCGGCTCCATTATTTTTAAGGAATGGAGAGCTACTCGAACATTCCCCTCTACAAAATAGACGGGATCTTTCGAGAGCAGAATCGATGGGGAGTATTCAATTTGTTCGATTACTCATAACGTGGGGAGTAGTAGGGAAAGAGAATATTGACTCATATTTTTGGGGCGTTCAAAGGCCGCAAGGCCGCAAGGCCGCTATATTTCATTGAGTACACTTGCAGTCACGTGACCGGATGACCTCGATTTCCTCCCCGGCGAGGCGGTCTGGCGGAGAATCCTCCGCGGACAGAAAGTAGTCCATTGTCAACCAGGTTTGCACTATATAGGTTGTCTTAGTCCACACATGGGTCGATCGTGGAGGTCACGTCGAGGTCACGTGGAGGTCAAGGTCACTATAGTTCCGGCGAAGGTCGCGTGACCGGATGACCTCGAATTCCTCCGCGGTGATGCTGTCGGAGGTGATGCGGTGATGCGGTCCAGGAAGAAGCCTCCGCGCACAGAAAGTAGTCCCTTGTCATGGAATGTGGATGTCTTGTGGATTTTGCTATGGGGTGTGACATCTTGTTTTCTTCGCCTCGCGATGTAGAACACGATAGGAGGGATCTCGAAGCCAAGCAGTGAAATTGTTTTGAATGTTCAGGTAGGTCTGTGGTGGCCAGGCCCATACTGACGCAGTGGACAATGTATGTCCCACTGGGAAACCCATTCTTGGTCATTTGCGATATGGGATGTGACCCCTTGTTTTTCTCGTCTCGAGCTGTAGAACACGATGTGAGGGGTCTCGAAGTCATGCGTTGAATTTTTTTGAAAAGTTCAGGTACCGGTAGGTCTGCCCATGTTAGGTCCAAACTGGTGCAGTGGACAATGTTGGTTCCACAGGGAA
Organism: Hanleya hanleyi; assembly: GCA_036873755.1. NCBI lineage: Eukaryota > Metazoa > Mollusca > Polyplacophora > Lepidopleurida > Hanleyidae > Hanleya > Hanleya hanleyi. The sequence continues at coordinate 19,703 of JAVTVY010013473.1, forward strand.
ACTCACTCATGGACATTTGCGGTATGGTTTGTGGCATCTTGTTTTCTTCCTCCCGAGCTGTAGAACACGATGGGAGGGGTCTCTAAACCAAGCAGTGAATTTTTTGTAAAGTTCAGGTAGGTCTGGACAGGGTAGGTCCATACCGGCGCAGTGGACAATGTTTATCCTACTTGGAAACCTACTCATGGACATTTGCGGTATAGGGTGTGACATCTTGTTTTGTTCATCTCGAGCTGTAGAACACGACGGGAGGGGTCTCGAGGCCAAGCGTTGAATTGTTTTGAAAAAGGAGCTGGGCAATGCGCACTGGGCAAGTTCTGCGCATGCGCAGTCTGGCCGTAGTATAGAAAGCAGCAATTTTGGAGGTGTGAAGGAAGGTGTTTGAGGCAGAGAGGGACCATTCTTGGTCCGAATGCGTTGTCTGAGGTGTCATATTGTCCTCGGTGTGTAGGCTACGACTTTAGGGTGTCCACGTCATCTGTGATGTCATTGGTGACGTCATCAGTAGGAGTAGTAGCCAAAGTGGGCATTTGGGGGTGTCAAGGAAGGTGTTTGGTGTAGAGATGGACCATCCGTGGTCCAAATGCGTCGTGTGGGGTGGCATCTTGCAGCCCTCGGAGTGTAGACCACGACTTGAGGGATGTCAACGACATCTGTGACGTCATTGGTGACGTTATCGGTAGGAGTATTAGCCAAAGCGAGCATTTTAGGTGTGTGCAGGAAGGTGTGCATTGAGTTTGCTTATATGAAGAATAAATATATTAAATACTATGGATGATTTTTGTAAATAAATATATATGTATATAAGCAATCAATTAGTATGATTTTTATCCACAGGAAGGCGATGAAGAAAAGAGAATGGAATGATAGTATTATGTGCAAGTACACCAGTTATAAAAGAATCCAACGACCCTTTGATAAAATCAGGATTAAAAAGGCCATAAAATACTATATGAACCCAAGAAAGGGATATAAACATGATACACAAACTATTTAGGACGTGTCAGAAAAGACACAATTCAATAATTAAGTCCACTTATTTACAGGGCTACTGATGAGCATACTGTATTATGCTTAAGTTAAAAATATGTGTATAATAATTTCATGCTCAACAAATTAGACCAAAGACCAGTACATGTGATATAAACACATATAAACTGTCCGATCAACGCCATGATTGCTTTTATAAGTGTCGAGAGGCATGACTAATCGAGATCGAATCACACCAGGTCGGAAACAACTAATTTATCGATCTTCAACCATAAACAGTTCGAGTTACTGCTATATGCACAATGTCCTGCATGTAACCAAGCGCACCAGGCAGAATCAGCGAGCGTAATTCAGAGTTCATCATTTACAATGTTAACTTCATGTCGTCTTAAATGACACATTATCGTGACATCGTCGTCACGACAACTTCAAGCCTTGTAGTACATGTACTGTTTTGACAGTTAAACTAGTATCGGCGTTAAAACCATGGCCTTTGTGAGTGGGTGTGTTTTAAGTAGCGGGATGTCCTCGTAACTCTTCATTCCTTAAAAACAATGGGCCTCGGCCCCTTCGGGACCTCGGCTCCATTATTTTTAAGGAATGGAGAGCTACTCGAACATTCCCCTCTACAAAATAGACGGGATCTTTCGAGAGCTGAATCGATGGGGAGTATTCAATTTGTTCGATTACTCATAACGTGGGGAGTAGTAGGGAAAGAGAATATTGACTCATATTTTTGGGGCGTTCAAAGGCCGCAAGGCCGCTATGTTTCATTGAGTACACTTGCAGTCACGTGACCGGATGACCTCGATTTCCTCCCCGGCGAGGCGGTCTGGCGGTAATGCGGTGGGGGAGAATCCTCCGCGGACAGAAAGTAGTCCCTTTTCAACAAGGTTTGCACTATATAGGTTATCTTAGTCCACACATGGGTCGATCGTGGAGGTCACGTCGAGGCCACGTGGAGGTCAAGGTCACTATAGTTCCGGCGAAGGTCCCGTGACCGGATGACCTCGAATTCCTCCGCGGTGATGCTGTCGGAGGTGATGCGGTGATGCGGTCCAGGAAGAAGCCTCCGTGCACAGAAAGTAGTCCCTTGTCATGGAATGTGGATGTCTTGTGGATTTTGCTATGGGGTGTGACATCTTGTTTTCTTCGCCTCGCGATGTAGAACGCGATGGGAGGGATCTCGAAGCCAAGCAATGAAATTGTTTTGAATGTTCAGGTAGGTCTGTGGTGGCCAGGTCCATACTGACGCAATGGACAATGTATGTCCCACTGGGAAACCCATTCTTGGTTATTTGCGATATGGGATGTGACCCTTTGTTTTTCTCATCTCGAGCTGTAGAACACGATGTGAAGGGTCTCGAAGTCATGCGTTGAATTTTTTTTTGAAAAGTTCAGGTAGGTCTGCCCATATTAGGTCCAAACTGGTGCGGTTGACAATATTGGTTCCACAGGGAAACTTACTCATGGACATTTGCGGTATGGTTTGTGGCATCTTGTTTTCTTCCTCCCGAGCTGTAGAACACGATGGGAGGGGTCTCTAAACCAAGCAGTGATTTTTTTGTAAAGTTCAGGTAGGTCTGGACAGGGTAGGTCCATACCGGCGCAGTGGACAATGTTTATCCTACTTGGAAACCTACTCATGGGCATTTGCGGTATAGGGTGTGACATCTTGTTTTGTTCATCTCGAGCTGTAGAACACGACGGGCGGGATCTCGAGGCCAAGCGTTGAATTGTTTTGAAAAGGGAGCTGGGCAATGCGCACTGGGCAAGTTCTGCGCATGCGCAGTCTGGCCGTAGTATAGAAAGCAGCAATTTTGGGGGTGTGAAGGAAGGTGTTTGAGGCAGAGAGGGACCATTCTTGGTCCGAATGCGTTGTCTGAGGTGTCATATTGTCCTCGGTGTGTAGGCTACGACTTTAGGGTGTTCACGTCATCTGTGATGTCATTGGTGACGTCATCAGTAAGAGTAGTAGCCAAAGTGGTCATTTGGGGGTGTGAAGGAAGGTGTGGTCCAAATGCGTCGTGTGGGGTGGCATCTTGCAGCCCTCGGAGTGTAGACCACGACTTGAGGGATGTCAACGACATCTGTGACATCATTGGTGACGTTATCAGTAGGAGTATTATCCAAAGCGGGCATTTTGGGGGTGTGCAGGAAGGTGTTTGGGGCAAAGATGGACCATCCGTGGTTCAAAAGGACCGTGTGGGTTGTCAAATTGAAGCTCTCGTGGTAACGTCATCAATACGAGTTGTAGCGAAAGAGGCCATTTTGGGAGTGTGAAGGAAGATTTTTGGGGTAGAGACGGACCATCCGTCGTCCGAATGAACCGTGTGGGGTGTCATCTTGTAGCACTCTGCAAGTAAACGACGAATGGTATGATGTTTGTTGGTAGTCGCATCGCGCTACGCATACGCAGTTGGGCAGTAGTAGCGAACTATGTCATTTTGGGCGTGGTGGTGGTGTGTGGCGTTGTGTTGTGGCGGTGGTGGTGTGTGGTGGTGGTGTGGTGATGTAGCAGTGGTGGTAGTAGCGGTGTGTGGTGGTGGTGTTGGTGTCCGTACATATCGGTATTAACTCCCTCATCAGTCCATATGTATTGGTCGACTGATCAAACTTTCGCTACCACTCGTATTGATGACGTCACCAATGACGTCACAGATGCCGTGGACACCCTTCAAGTCGTGGTTTACACCAGGAGAGCTTCAATTTGACACCCCACACGGTCCATTTGGACCACGGATGGGCCATCTCTACCCCAAACACCTTCTTTCACACCCCAAAGGATGGTGGTGGTGGTGGTGGTGTGTGGTGGCGGTGGTGGTGGTGGTAGTAGTGGCGTGTGGTGGTGTCTGTACGGATTAACTCGTGTCTCTCATCAGTCCATATGTATTCGTCGACTAATCAAAATTTCGCTACCACTCGTATTGATGACGTCATCAATGACGTCTCACATGACGTGGACATCACTCAAGTCGTGCTCTACACACCGAGTGCGACAAGATGCCACCCCACACGACGCGTTTGGACCAGGATGGTCCTTCAATCGCTCAAACACCTTCCTTCACCCCCCAAAATGCCAACTTTGGCTACTACTCCCACTAATGACGTCACGGATGACGTGGACATCCCTTAAGTCGTGGTCTACACAGATGACACCTCACACGACACATTCGGACCAAGAATGGTCCCTCTCTACCCCAAACACCTTCCTTCACACCCCCATAATAGCTGTTTTCTATATTACGGCCAGGGTGCGCATGCGCAGAATGATGGAACCGGACTAGACACCAGCCGAATCGGAGGCTACCCCAAAAGAACTTCACACTGATACTTCATACGGCCCAATCGACCCTCTAGGGGTCCATCTCGACCCCAAAACGTCCAATCCAATTTCCTTGTTCTACTGTGCATGCGCAGAATGACGTCAGTTCCCCCCATACCCATCCAGTTGGACGCTACCCGACGAGTGCTTCAAACTGATACCACACACGACCCAATCGGACCACTGTGTCCACCTCGACCCCAAAACGTCTACCCCACCGCTACTTGCCCAGTGCGAAAGCGCACAGTCACTTTTTCAAAAAAAATTCAACGCTTGCCCATCGTGTTCTACAGCTCGAGATGAAGAAAACAAGACGCCACACCCTATACCGCAAATGTCCATGAGTGGGCAAAGTCACAAACATTGTCCTGCGCCAGTATGAACCTACCCTGTCCAATTACAAGCGTCTAGTCCGTCATTCATAATCCAGCCGTCGTCCATTAGAGAATATCCGCGTCCATAATCCAAAGACCTATTCCATTTCCATATAACAGTATTAGCACCAAATTCAAAAAGACAAAAGTATACATAAACATAGGTTTGTTTCCTGCAAGAGAGAAGCGGTCAACAGTTTTCAATGATGCCGGCAAGACATCATGATGTTCCAAAATATCAAATCCGTATCGCTGATCAGTATTCTTAATCCATAATATTCGTTATAGAGTCGTCATCTAAAAATGATGTACCTCAGTCACGCTTTGATTGTGACTGTTCATATGAGTACCATGAGGATCTTGAAGTACATGGGCTCATACGGCCCCTAGCCCCGGGTTAAGCGGAATTAGACACATGTTACGAAACGTAGCCCCATAGATCTTGCACGCTACGTTCGTATTTTGCTATCAGCATGCGATATGTATCGCCAAATTTGAGAAACTTTGAGTGGAGGCGCTTGGTGGAATAGCCCTGTTTTATAAGTTTCTGCAACAATGTTTTGTGACGTTGATTAAAATCATCACATTTAACACAGGATCCAAGACCTACCTGAACTTTTGAAACAAATTTCACCGCTTGGCTTTGAGACCCCTCCCATTGTGTTCTACAGCTCGAGACGAAGAAAACAAGATGCCACAACCCATATCGCAAATGTCCATGAGTGGGTTTCCCAGTGAGACAAACATTGTCTACTGTGCCAGTATGAACCTGGCCACCCCGGACCTACTTGAACTTTTCAAAAAAATTCACCGCTTTGCTTCGAGACCCCTCCCAGCGCGTTCTAAATCGCGGGACGAAGAAAACAAGATGCCACACCCCATAGTAAAATCCACAAGAAACAAAAAAATAAAAATGACCACCCCTATACCCCATACAGGCATTCAATGACAAGGGACATCTTTCTCTGTGCGGAGGCCGCCTTCCGGACCGCGTCACCGCCGACCGTATCACCGCGAAGGAATTCGTGGTCATCCGCTTACGGAACTATAGTGACCTTGACTCCACGCGACCTCCACGATCGAACCAGGTGTGGACTAAGATAACCTATATAGTGCAAACCTGGTTGACAAGGGACTACTATCTGTCAGCGGAGGCTTCTCCCCATTCGCATCACCGCCAGACCGCATCACCGCGGAGGAATTCTAGGTCATCCGATCACGTGACCGGAGGTGCACCCAATGACTTTTGTCGGAACTATAGTGGCCTTGCGGTCTTTGAACGCCCCATATGCTCTTCCCCTTCCCCTACTGCTGTGGGGAACTCGATGACCATGTGAGCCGAAACACATCCTTCAATGTGCGCTGTGTCACACGTCCGGCGGATCACGGTTTACAGCTGAGCAATCCATACACCAATGATACGCGAGATGACTTCGACGGAATCGACCGATCTGCGGTTGGTTGCGAATGGCAAGACGTGGATATGTTGGTAAAGGCTTTATCGGATTTTGTGGGCGTTTCCAAAATACCCAGAATCCTGAGACTGCACGTCTCAGCTGCAGCAAAAAAACATAGGTTTGCAGTGAGTGAAAATGGGACGCAACATGAAGGCAGACTTTCAGCCTGATTGGTTCTGCATGATATTGATAAAACGACCGAGAACACTCACAACAGAACTTCTGCTATGAAATCCAGTTGGGCTTTAATCTCTAAGAAATATCCGTATTTCAAATTTAGATCGATGGATGACAACCCCGCTGTGAAAGGAAAATATCAGATCTGCCCAAAAGTAAGCTAGCTACCTTCAACATCATCAAATACACTAAACCATCCATTACACTCGTCGCGTGTAGGTGCATACATTGATACTGGCAACTCCGATTTTAACTTCAGTGATAAGTTTACGGTCTTGAAGTCTTATTTGTTGGCCAATTATTATATATTTCCGCATGATAGGAATCCCAAAAATGTATCTGAAAAATTCGGTAACAAATTTGCTGATATTTATGGTTTGTTTCGCAGGTGCGCAGGTGTGAACCCCCCTCCAGGCTGTAGTCTGGCATCTGCTCCGATTGGAGAGAACTGCTGTCCCCTACTACTGACCGACACTGAAGACGAATGTCCAATTCAGTAATGACAAACCGATCAACACATCACAATGGAGTTTTATAGAACCAACATGGCAACGTGGGATATTTCCACTTTTAAAGCACCTGATCAACTTTTCAAACAGAAATCCAGTATTTTTATTGGGTGTTGGAGAAAACCGGAAGAAATTCCAGCCAGTCATAGAGTTTCTGTAATGCTTGAAGTGCAAAGAGTAATAAATCATATGTGAAGATTATCTCCCATCAACCCCATTTCCTTATTTTCATCATGGCTGAACTGAAGCGGATTTACATCTGATGTTTAGAAAACAATGAATTTCTGACTGAGGTTGGCCCACCAGCTCCTCTGGTTCCTACTTTTGCTTTTTCTTAAGAAGTGGCGGGTTAAACATGTTAATGCAAATTTTCTGCTCCATAATTTTTAGCCTAACCTGGATGTTTGTGAGGCAACAATAACCTCCTCGCACGGTATATTCAATTGTTCTGATTAAATTGGAGTTTAAAAGCTTCATATCGGTGATTTTTGCGTTTCTACTCACCGCTGACCTATGTTTGATACCTCGTCAAACCCATCGACGCTTGCAGCAATTTTGGGTTTGACTTGGTGTCAACTGGGACTATCCCATACTCTATTCCTGCTGTCAAACAGACGTCAGCGGTAAGTGGAAACGCAAAAACACCCTGCAAATCTGTTTTATATAAGGAAGATTCTAGTCCCAGGTTATGTTCATAAGCCTCTTACAACCAAATAATCACAAGTGGTAGTCGCGTGAAATATAATACGCTGCTTCCACATTCATATCAGCTTCTTACAATTATAATTTTAGTCCCTGGTGAAATATGGTATCTCTCTCCTATCTCACATAATTCATCATCCGAACGCATGGCACGATCATACGTAGAAACTTCTGCTCGTAGCCATGCGGTAACGGGTGCTATCTGAGTGTAATAGGGCGTTTCCCAAATGGTCACATCCGACTGGTCCCGTTACATCCGACATCGGTGCAATCACATTCATACAACGAAGACACACCTCCAGAAAGCGATCGATTGAAATGATCCCATGGTGGGCCTCGAAGTGCCCCCATCACAAAATGGAAAGCATATCAGTTTCCTGTGGCCTGCCGACGATTTTATTTTGCTTTCAAATATGTTAGGCCGTTTGTAATATGATTTTTCTTAAGATAAACAAAGAAGCATGCTCCACTAGAGTGAGCAATAAAATAGCTAATTCGCACAACTTCGTTTTGGTCTCGCGTAGACTCCCCCAGTCTTGCGCCTCGTGAAACTGACATATCTGCATGTCTGAGAAATATTTGAATACAGATAATATCATTGGCTCGTTTAAATGGGACCGACATTTGACCTCATGCTTTGGAACAACTTTCGAACTGGATTATCTCCCTCTAGATAGATGGCGCCGTGTGAAATACATGCCGAATCACAGCGAAAATATAAGGGTAGTGTTAAGTGAAACGTGAAATGCCCTTAGCAAGCTAAGATGACATAATTATGATAACCACAATGTAGGAAAGACATATAAACCTACTGTTGAAAAGATGGTACATTTCTTTTGTACAGTGCCACTCCAACCTTTCCCTTCCCAATGAAAATAGCTGATTCAGAACTGGATCCAACTCTATTCCTGCTCTAAGGATGCTCTAATCTATCCTGTATACTATGTCCGAAGAATCACGTTACAGGACACACCTACCGCATCTAGAGATAAGCCACTAGTCGGATAAAAATACTCCGTTAGTGCCAGTACAGCATCTACATCTTCCTTCCACTTAAACTAGAGCAACATAAAAGTCGACGTTCTTTGAGATTTTCAAACTACGTCAGCTATTTCAAGACTTAATGACTTTTTCAATCCAAATGATAGTAAAGCAAGATTATAACACCAAACCTTGTAATATCGAGTTTGGTGATAGTTTAGTATCGCATTCTCAATGTAGTAGTTTTAAGATTTCTTAGCGTAGCCGCCGTGGGTGTCTCATATGTCCACTCTTTAATACTCCAGCTTTTTTAAGGTTTAAGGTCCACGTTAAGTGGTAAAACTATTATGTTAACTGTACAAACTGTATTTATTCAGTTTCCCGTAAGAAGTGTGGTCAACAGTATTTGTTATAAACATATTTTCTTGCAAATATTGCAATAGGATTAGGTACAAGGAACAAGCAACAGTATTTTAGCAAGACCAAGCAATATTACATCTGAGGGTAAATGGTCACAGAAAATCCTCTAGATACCACCAACAATCACTTAAGTTTGTCAATATATAGCGTATGTTCGACTGTATCGTCTGTGAACATAATCGAAACATCCCAAGGCCGGCTTTTCCCAACTACTAAATTAATAACCCAACCAGTAAAGGACTGAACATAATTAATTTACCACGGATCCTGAATGATCGAGAGGTATAACGCTGTACCAAACTGTTTTAAATCCACAGAACATCGTTCCATTTCATATCAGTATACTACATATATAACCATCAAACTATTCAATTACTCTAATGTTGTTAAAGAGTTTGACTGAAATTGCACACGTCTGGAGCCTATACTGTTGATTGAGAATCGTCGAACTTTATCCATTCACCAGGCAGGCATATTTTTACTAGTAGCCTGGATAAAGTAAGTGATAAAGACCTAAAACACTCCTGATGAAGGAACCCAAATATAGAGAGGTGAGTAGAATAAACCTGAAGGTCGACCAGAAGACAGGCCTGATTGCACTGGAACAGTACCTTATTGAGTGGTCAAAGCGAGAAAAAATTGAATCTACAGTACTCGCTGATTCGCCAGATCGCGCTAAGCAAGGTCATTGGAACATTCCGCCAAACTGACAGAAGTACCCTTCACCAAGCAAAACAAGTACTGACAAACCTCAATTCCCAAAAGGTTCTAGCAAATGTTCAGAGTAAATTCGTCATAGTCCCACCAGACAACTCTCCAAATAATATAATATTCACACACATGTAAATATTACTATTGTTGGGTGCTGGTCACGGAATTAAATATAAGTACACCATCGTCGAATACATCTACTCAATCCCAAACTACGTTTCTCTAGGAACCAGGTACTTGTCTTTCAACCGCTCATAACGATACACCAAAATTGTACTGAGAAATAAATTATAACTCTGGTGATCATTTATCTAATTTTTATCACACTCGTTTGATAAAACCCATTTGAAACTCCCTAAAGCTCGTTTCATATAGAGTATGCCAACCTCGTGTGATAAAAATCAGATGAATGACCACCCATAGTGATAATCTATATGTATTCACATGGGATTTCTCCACTCTCAGTACTAAAACCTCTCATCACGACCTTATTGGCCGTCTCAGCTTATTAATAGTTTCTAGAAAACTGATCACCGATATTTTAATGTCAAAAGCAATAAAGCGTTTTTTCAGCTCTACTTCATACAAGGTATATCATTTTATCAATATTTGTCCTCTCCTACATACAAGGGATATCATTTTATCAATATTTGTCGTCTTATGAATACGACTATTTCAAAAACCAATCTTTTCAAAGTTCGTTCCTTCTCATTCACCAAAACGATTTCTCGCTGTGGATAATTGCTATATGAATGACGCAGCGAAGAATATAGCCACCTTCACTGGTTTCGAAGGAAACTAACGATAGCCCTGTCGACTCACCATATTTATATATATATTGAAAAAAACGAAATGGCACTTCTCTCTTTACGACAAGAGAGACCCCTTTCTAGAGAGTAATATTTCAGTGGAACATGCGTATGACGTTTCCTTATCTCGCCTAGTAGCATTTGCTAGATCCTGTGTAAAATATGATGACGTCACATAACTTTACTGCATAAACTTATAAAATAGGGCTAGAACACTAAGGACCTCAACTAAAAGCGTCTCAAAATTGGCATGCTAATAACAAAATACTAGCGCAGCGTGCACGATATATGGCTTTACGTTTCGTCACTTGTCTCTTAACTCCTCTTAACCTGGGGCTATGGGCCATATAAACCCATGTAAATGATCCTCATGGTGTTCATATGAACAGACACAAACAAAGCATGACTGAGATACACATTCTCTGAATAACGACTACGAAATGGATTAGGAACACTGATCAGCGATACGGATTTGATATTTTTGAAACATCATGATGTCTTGCTGATGTGATGGATGAGAATGTCCTGGTGATTAGTGTTCCTTTTCAGATCCTTTCCTATTGCAACCAAGGACGGACACTTGTTCCGAATTTGGAGAATGTGTACTAGCTGGGTTAGACGATAGAAGCCGGACAGTCTTAGCCACCGGGCATTCTTAGTCTCCACACCGGCATCATCGAAACTGCTGACCGCTCCCCAGTTGCGGGAAACTAGTCTATGTGTATGTATAGCATGCTTCTTTTTTGTTGTTATTATTTGGTGCTAATGTTGTTATATGAATTAGGTGTTCGGATCATGGACGCAGAAGTTATTTAATTTAGATGGCTGAATATGGAATGACGGACTAGACGTTTGTATTGTATAGTTGGTGAAGTCCTATGGAGTGGACATACTCCGCTTTCTCCTCTTCTTTTTCTTCTTCCAGCCTTCGCTATATTGTTCCCTAAATGTCAATATCTTGACCGATCTCTCTCAAATTTCGCCAGGATTATTATTATGACTTTTGTTTAACAAAATTAGAGGCGATAAGTAGGTCAACTGTCAAGAACACGATGATCTAAAAAATGTTGAAAACATAATCCCTGATATTATTCCAGTTCAACGGGATAAATTGTGCTCCAAGTTCAGAAATATCTCAGTCTCTTGGCAAACAAGAAAGCCATTGATGTTGAAAGCTCAATGGTCAAGACCAGTGTGGCAAAATATATTTTAATTAAGTGGTAGATATTTTGATTAAATGGAAGATATCGGCGGTAATTCCATCGTACTGACAGTTTAAAAGCAGACTATACAGACTAGTATTCTGCCAATGAAACAGTTAGCCCCCTTGTCTGTTTTCCTGTTCACTCTTCTCCAGGTTTATTGTGAAAGAGAATATCACGAAATTTTAGGGATCAGATGTAATTTTAGGGATCAGATGTGAATTTATTTCTATGTAGTCGCAATTTCAATCGAATCGAAACATTGACATTTTAATCTGTTTAGAGTAGATCCTATCCCTAATTCCAATCTTGTCAGATTAGAATGTCAATATTTCGGTACGATTGATATTAAATGACTTTTCGGTACATTGAGTGTTGACTTCGTGTGTTTTGACGATTTTTTCTAACCTGGGAGTGAAATCTTTCTGTTTATGGACGGCTTCGCAGAAAGTCATCAGAGCGGATATGCCTATTATGCCTCCGTTCGCCAAATCTGGTAAAATCACTCGTTTGGGAACGATGATAAGCATAAGTATGTATCAATCTCAGTAAAGTCAGATATAATATCACGGAATACATGTATTATATCTAAATTCAGCCCTATATAAATCCCGTGCGAGTTGAAACTACTATTGTTAGCCTATCAGATGGATAGCTGGTAGTGACTATTTCAAAATCACGCCCACAGTAATTACACGCGGTAGCTCGTGGTCTAATATATAAACATTATCCCGAAACAGTTTCCAAATAAGGCATCATTTCCCGGCAGGGTCCGTAAACATGAAAGAGTTTACTCCCGCCGAAAAATCTGGCTCTGTTAGGGGTAGAAAATATCAAAAGATTGTGCCGTGCGAATATGTTAATCTCATTGGAGTAAACGTCAATTATTGTCAGAGCGAAAAGGTTGAAATGGTCGTGATTGTCTGATTTTGGGATCTTACATTGAACACTTTCATCACCCCAATCTGTGTCTCCTCCCGATTTATACCTCCATAATTAGTTTAAAGTCAGCATCAAGAATAATTAGCTTTATTATACAAAATCTACATGAATGGTTGATACATGCGATTCAACTGGCTGATTTTGGTGAGCTGTGTAGCATAATTAGAATACTAAAAACAAACTTGTTTTCTTAACTTCAATTTTTTCATCGTTGGTCATAGTTACACGCAATATATTGCCTAGTATGTGTGTATCTTCCTATTTCTGTCCTCTTAGTGCCCAATATACGGATAATTCCTGTGTAACACAAGTGACATAATTGAAGACAAGTGTTAGGATAAGTTTATTATTCGGAATGTCTGCATTTATTGTACGCATTATAAAGTGTTTTGTCAATGGAGACTGTTGAAATCAAATTCTGTAGTCATTGGTGATCTTGATTTTCAGATATTTCCCCAAGTGAAAATGTGCCTTTCCGTGAGAATGACCCCACAGTGCTATTTAGACAATATATTGTGAAGCCGGCGTGTGAAATTGAATCTTCGAATCTAAAAATGCATTTGCGAATCTACGCTAAATATACAATATATTATTCACTTTCCCCACAGTGCTATTTAGACAATATATTGTGAAGCCGGCGTGTGAAATTGAATCTGCGAATCTACGCTAAATAGACAATACATTAAGTATGCAGGAGGTGCGAATCGATGCAATTTAGATGCGATTATCAAAGTGCTAATTAGACAATATATTGTCTTCTCTGCAATCTCGACGAGGTAAAACAGATTTGCGAATCTACGCTAAATATACAATATATTAACTTTCCCCAAAGTGCGAATCTATGCAATTTAGATGAGATTATCAGTAGTATGTAACGAGTCTTTAAAGGGGACAGCGTCCTTCTGCGCATGCGCGAAAGTGAATTTGACCTCAGAAATTTGCATATGACCTTTGTGACGTCACGCGTCAGCCAATCAGGAGCGAGTATTGATGTCACGTGGTGTGTGTGTGGGTGGTGGGAGGTGGGTACAAGATGGAGGCCTGTGGGTGGTGGGAGGTGGGTACAAGATGGCGGCATGTGGGTGGTGGGAGGTGGGTACAAGATGGCGGCATGTGTGGGTGGTGGGAGGTGGGTACAAGATGGCGGCCTGTGTGGGTGGTGGGAGGTGGGTACAAGATGGCGGCCTGTGGGTGGTGGGAGGTGGGTGCAAGATGGCCGCTGTATGCGGAAAAAACCCAGACAAACAAGTCTATACACGTCCAAAGGTCACGCCTCATTCACCCACACCCCCATATAGTCCCACGCGGAGCGAATTGGTGAAATTTTTGAAAAAGTACTGTGACAGAAATTGATGTGACGGAAATAATACTTCTATGAATAGGGCGAAAATTTATCTGAGATAATTTTTCTGTCATAATTAATTCTTGGTCGAGTATCAACTATTCAGATATTACGGAAAGTACTGTTGTTATAAGGTATTCTTTGTTATATATCAGACACGATCAGCTGATATTTGTAAACAAACGATCTATATTTAGACCCTCACGTGATCTGTTACGTCGCAGCACGCGCTCTTTGATCTTGACGTTCCGCCGCCGTACAGGAAGCTCAAATTGAGACGAAGAATTTCGTTACCATTGCCAGTAAATTGTAAGTTTATTGCGGAAAGAATTGATATTTCATAAATTCCTGCGGGAAATAGGAAGTACACATATAAAAGAATATTGTCTTGACGTAAAAAGTTGGGACATTTCATATTTACGGAGATATGGATTTTTATAACTGAGCCGGTTTTTCGTGTAAACCATCGCAGCGAAAAGGGAAACGGCTGTCATCTTCGTTTTGCTATGTCACAAAAAGTGCTCGAATTACTTATTTCCAAATGATTTCATGACGAATCCAACTAAGGTTAGCAAGCATACATATCTTACGATATTGTCATGAACTGCCAGCACATAACACGTTCTGGTTGATGAGATCTGAATTTAAGTGTTGTAGCATGTTATTATAACCAGTCTATGATCGAGTGCCACCCCAGTGTCGAGCATTTACATCGTCCAGTTTGCACCAGCAAAAGAAAAATTACGAACGTTCATCGAACGTATGCTGAGCGGCATCGGGGCACCTTCATGTGGTCTCCCGCGGTATATGAATGACTTAGATATGAATGCATGAATTAGTTTGATATAATTTTGTTGGGTATGAACGATTTAAAGTGGAAATATTCCGTACAGGTCTGTTATATGTAACAAACGCTAACAAAAATGGCTGCTCAAGGTCAATTTCCCCGGCTTGCCCGGATAATAACTCCGTTCAAACCACAGCCCCATCTATACGCTTTGATGCAAGGGAGACAACTCGGACTAGACCAATTCCCAGGCGAAGATGATGTCCCGCTATATTTGGCCTGTATGGGGTATAGGGGTGGTCGTTTTTTTTTATGGCTTTTACTATGAGCTATGAGGTTGATCATGTAGAATACGATGGAAAAAACTATGAAAGTACCGGGTAGGCTTGTATATAGATCCATATAGACCCATATACACTCATATACTGGGATATTAGTATGTATAAATCCATACGGGGTGGACATGTTGGAGTCTAGGTGGAGCACTAGTGGCCCGATTGGGTAGAGTGAGGTCTTATTTTAAAGCTCTCGAGGAAATAAATAAATAAATAAATAAATAAATAATAATAAAAAAAAATCAAAAAATCGGCGAGTAGTAGACGAAGGGAAAATTGGAAAGTACTGACCATGCCCCAGAATACTTCATATGCATATCACGGCCTTAAGGCCTATGTAAGATGTAATCTACTTCACAGTTTAGTAGTATAAAAAGCGCAAGTCCTATTGACCTTGCCCCTTCCAAAGAAATAAAATCGGCTCTATTTTACAGGAGTATATACGCAGGTCACGTGGGTTGTCACGTCACTTCCGGGTTTTCACTAAAAACTACCTCCAAACATAGAAGAGTTCCAATTTGTTCCCTTAGACGTCCGTATGTTCATCCTCCAAACCCACTTCATTTAATGGGCTGAGGGTGGGGTTGACATATCCCCAAGTCGAGGATCGAGACTGGTGTACTGGTGTACCACTGAGCCGCATTGCGCGCGCGTATGAAGACCCTTATACATACCCAATGCAGGCGCAGACGCGAAGTGCCCGGACGATAGACACGGACGTCACCGATCCGAAAAGACACGGACTTTACCGAAAAGACACGGACTTTACCGAAGATACACGGACTTTAACGAAAAGACACGGACGTACACGAAAAGACGCGAAGGTGAACGCCATTGTGGGAAACATCCCACAGACAGGTCAGTACATGCATTTCTATGTTGTTCACGCATAATAAAAGGATTGATCTGTAATCTGTGTTGTTGTTGTTGTTGTTGCTCCCTTTTTTGGACTAACCCATCAGAATAGTACGTATCACGGACTACACCCGTAGAGCTACATCTGGTCTATAAAACACGTCCCTCTGGATCCCACACCTTCATTTCTACAGAGCCATGGCGGAGATCCAGCCCCATGCGACTCGCATTTTACAGTATGCCACCGTGGTGAATTCATTCACGGGTTACCGAGCAGTGGTCCGGTCCATGTTTGCAGATGGCGACGACAACGAGGGACGACGCCAGATCCTGAACGAGTTCACAGAAGCGGTCCTCCACAGAGTGCACTCGATGGAGAGGCGTGCCATCACTCACCACTACTGGACTATGACAGCCATCCTTGATGCTCGCGCTATGGACCAGGAGCGCTCACGCCGGAACCAGCGCCGGCTGGTTGGCCTCATACTAGTCTGTGCCCTATTGACCCTGGCGCTGTGGTATTGACACTATAAATACGAGGGTCAGACAGAGTGTGTGTCATTCACCGTTCGACATTTGGACCAAGCATGTCACCCGTCCTACGAGCCATCCTGCCCCTTACACCCCGGGTGGGGTTACACGTCTATGAAGATAAAGTCACCCTGGTGGAAGACCGTGGAGCTATTTGCTGGGCGCCCGCTGAGACCGTATCGAAAACGGTCACACTACCTCGTGACGGCTGGACCAAATTTAAACGGGTGTTGAGCGGCGAGCTCGACGGAAACCTCATCCACATAGACAATGCCATCTACGTATACCGTACCCCCCTCTTCCTACGCCTGGGCCGCTACCAAGATGCTACGCGAGGCTTCACCCTAGACCCCGATCTGTGGTCAGCCTTGGAGAAAGTGGTGCCTATTGTGGACCAGCTGTTTACACCGGACGAGCGATCATCACACCAGTTGGGGTGGGCTCGTGCTATTGAGGACGCGCTGGCTGAACCCCATGAACAACTACATGAACCCGACGACGATGCCATTGATTACCCGGCTAGACTCAGTCAGCCCAATGACATGACCACCTGATCCTTTGATCTCACGGGGTTCTCCCTATAAATACGAGAGACAGTGAAATCTGGTACCATTCACGTACTGACCATGACGGAGCATATAGTACTGGCGTATTTCAGCTTGACCCCCGAGGTTTTCCTGCACGTGTATGCGGATAAGGTCGATATCATGGAGGAGGTGGGAGACGTCTGTGATGCGGACCCTACACAACCGTGCCCGGCTCACATTCGTCTGTCCCGGGAGGGCTGGACCAAATTCAAACGGGTGTTGTCTGGTGAACTGGACGGCGACCTCATCCACTTGTGTCACGATGTGTACATCCGACGCGGCCTTTCTTTGCTCAATTGGCTCGGCTAGATGGAGGTACAGTGCATTTTACCCTTCACCCTGATCTATGGTCTGCATTGGAAGATGCCGTGGTGGATGTGGATGAAGTGCTTATCAAGCGGTCATCAGACGAGTTGGACTGGTCATTTACCATGGCCACTGTGGAAGTCCACGAAGAAAATCAGAAAGAAACTCCGGCCCAAGATATACCCGTTATAAATAAACGATAGAGCCAGGGTCCATCATCATTTGTCACCATGAAGCGCTGGGAGAAGGTGTTGGATAACTTATACTACAGTCCCGACAGTCCGGCGGCCTATAGTGCATTGTCGGCTCTATCGAGCGGCCAAACCCCAGGGGGTACAACGTGCCCAAGTCCGAGATTGGTTAAGAAGACAAGACACCTATACCTTACATCGATCTGTCCGTCGCCATTTTCTACGGAACCGGGTCATCGTGGGAGGAATAGATGCCCAGTGGCAAGCGGAGTTGGTGGATATGAGCGCCTTTGCCAAACACAACGATGAGAATCGGTATATCTTGACGTGCATCGATATCCTATCCAAGTATGCGTGGGTGGTACCCATCCGGACGAAAACGGGCAAATCTCATAGCGGCGTTCAAAGACATCTTCAAGACCGGGCGCAAACCTTTGTATTTGCAAACCGACGAAGGCACGGAATTCCTCAACAGACCGTTCCAAGCCTTTCTCAAGAAACAGAAGGTGTTTTCTTCCATACGTACAACGAGACCAAGGCTTCCGTGGTGGAGAGGTTCAACAGGACATTCAAAGGCCGCATGTATAAATATTTCACCTATAAGAATACAAGGCGGTACATCGATGTTCTCCCGAAACTGGTGAGGGTTACAATCGAGCCTATCATCGAAGTATAGAGAGAGCCCCCATTACCGTGACCCAACGCAA
The DNA here is from genome assembly GCA_036873755.1 of Hanleya hanleyi. Lineage (NCBI taxonomy): Eukaryota > Metazoa > Mollusca > Polyplacophora > Lepidopleurida > Hanleyidae > Hanleya > Hanleya hanleyi. The sequence continues at coordinate 37,943 of JAVTVY010013473.1, forward strand.
TGAAGCCCAAGTCCGGCGTGTCTTGTACCCCAGGCCATCGCAGCGAACGACGAAGGCGGTGTACAAGGTCGGGGACCCTGTACGGATCAGTAAAGTCAAGGGCAAGTTCGAGAAAAGTTACTTGCCCAACTGGAGCGATGAGCACTTCCTGATTAAACGGCGCCTACGCCGACAGCGGCGAGTCTATGAACTGGAAGATCTCCAAGGGGAAACGTTGCTGGGGACGTTTTACGAGACGGAATTACAGCCTGTTGTAAAAACACAGCAAGACTACTACACAGTGGAGCAGATTTTGAAAACGGAACGTCGACGTGGCAAACTGTTTCATTTCGTGAAATGGCAAGGTTGGCCCAGTTCCTTCAATTCCTGGGTCGCGGCCAACCAGGTGAAACGACTATAAAACCAGACACCACTGCCTTCCTCCTTCGTTCCACGTCCGACCACAGTGCTATGGACCAACAGCAGCTGCCTCTGAAGACAGCGTCTCGCAAAACGCGCAAAGCGCAAGTGGTCTTTGGGGTGCTATTGCTAACCCTGCTGAGTGTGTTGTACGGAGGTGTGTTTTACGACGTAGCCTATGTCAGCACGTTACTTAACCAACTGAGAACACCAGGCACCAGCGAAACCGGTTTACAGAGAGCACCAGTCGTATCGAGCCCAGTCACCACCACCACACCCCGCGTACAAGCCACGTCGAGCTCTACACCTACACCAAGTACGCCCACTACGTCTGAACACCCACCGGATTTCATCCCTCACAGTGAACCGACCACCCACGTTGTACCCATCACCACCATCATCATCCCTGACAGTGAACAGACAACGACGACCCACGTTGTACCCGCCACCACTCCAGTTCACTCGTACGAAATTTACAAGAGCGGGTTACCACGACAACGGATACACCTCGAACCATGGACCCTGGGTGGCAGCATCCCTTCACTTGCGTCATCGCAGGACCGACGGGCTCCGGCAAAACGCACTTCGTCAGGAAGCTCCTTCAGCACGCCGACACCATGATCACTCCACCCATTGCCAGAGTCGTGTGGTGTTACGGAGAATTGCAGGCAGCGTATGCAGCAATGCCCCACATCACGTTCGTGGAAGGCCTACCCAACCTGGCCGATTTCGAACCCGACACCTTGGTGGTTCTGGATGATCTCATGGCGGAGACGGATGCACGGGTCACCCAACTCTTTACCAAAGGCAGCCATCATCGACGGCTCAGCATCATCTACATTGTGCAGAAGCTGTTCAGTAAAAACAAAGAACATCGGAATATCAGCTTAAATGCCCACTACCTGGTGGTCTTCAAAAACCCGAGAGATACCACTCAACTGCTGCACCTGGCGAGACAGATGTATCCCGGCCGCACACCGTTTGCGTTGGAAGCCTTCCAAGATGCCACAACCCCTCAGCACGGGTATATGCTCTTCGACCTCAAGCAAGCCACCCCCGACCACCTTCGACTACGGACCAGCATCTTTCCCGGAGAGACCCACCACGTGTACATGCAAAAATAATGTAAACACACCCACAGTGGCGCCCCCAGCTGGGGTCTGTGTGTTTGATGATGGGGAATAATAAAAAGAATGAATACCACAGCAGGGTTGACTTTGTCTGTGAGGTGGATAAAAAGGGCAGAGTTGTGGGTTCTAGCATTAGTTGTACAGGATGTCTGCGCAAGTACGGAAGCACGCTCCCACGCTCCGTGTATTGAAGACGGCCCCACCCGAGTTAGTCCGAACCATTGTACGCGGTGCGGACCCTGACCTTGTACGCTGTCTGTGCGAGATCGGGTACAACCTGTTAAGAGGCAACGTACCACTGACTCCGGCTCAGAAGACCAAGTTGGCCAAGCATAAGACAGGTCTCCGAACCCTAGTCCACAAGCGGGTCCCTCAAACACAAAAGAAAAAGGTGTTACAGAAAGGCGTCTTTCTCGGGGCCATCTTAGCACCGTTGGCCGCTTCCGTGTTGGGTCCAGTATTGGGTGGACTCTTCGGCCGACAATGAAGCACACGAAAAAAATGGTCCTCGTCGAACCACGGTTCCTGCAAAACCTCCAATCACCCTACCCTGTCCCACCTACGGTGAAGACCATAAACAGCCTCGATGGAGAGATGCAACAGATCTTACAGAGACCGGGGTTAAGCGACGGTGAGAAAGTACAACGGTACAATGAGACGCTTCAACGGTACATGACGTTCATGGACCAATACAAAACTCGCTCTACCCCAGCAACAGCACCACCACCACGACCACCACCACCACCACGTGACAGACCGCCGACCTCAGCACCGTTCCAACAGCCGCCATTACCAGGGGTAGCCCCACAGCCCCACAGTGGGTGGAAGACGAAGTGCTGAAGAGTGTACCTGCCTCGTTCAAGAAATAAGCTGGCCTGGTATTACAACGGATGAAACAGAATCCTAACATGACTTGGAATGATAAAGGCGAACTCCTGGTACAGAATCAGGTGGTCCCCGGCACCCACATGACGGATTTAGTGAATGACTTGATGCGTCAACGCCGATCGCACACCGATCCTCGAGGATGGGAGGTCTTCGCTCAAGGCTTGAAAGACATGCATGTACCACAGGAATTGGTGGGGAACCCCCACCGCTGGGCCTTTATGCAGCAAACCCAGCAATCGCCGAGTCGTTCTTGGGAAGCCGACTGGGAACCGGAGTCACCCCCCAAAACTCCACCACCATCACAACGGGCACCTTCTTTTCAGACCTTTAAAAAACCACCCTCGATCAGGACACCCCACATCTCCAGAGCCGTGACACGTACCAAGTCAACGCGACGAACACGACGCCGGACACAACCGCCCAAGGCCTGGAACACCTATTAAAACCAACAGCAGCAGCAGGACAGCTCAGTCGCCATGTTTTACCTGCCCCTACCCAGTAACAGTTCGCTGGATGTGTTTCCTGACAACACCGTGGCCAAGTACGTCACCCAGTTACCGCAACCGTTACATTTACCTGGCCGGTGGGAATGCGGCCTCGTGGATATCCAATACCCTTACTCGTGGTACAACGTGCGAGCCAATGAAGTGTGGTACGAGGTGACCTACGAAGGCAAAACACCCGACTCACCCTGCCCGAAGGCCAATACGATACCCCCAAAGAGTTCATGGGTGGGCTGTCAAGACTGATGCATTATAAGGCGCTACGGGGGTGACGAATACTTCAAGACCCATCAAAGCCTATCCCTTCAAGAATCACGTGGACTTCGATTACAACGCACACAACGACAAGGCACAGCTTATCGTCTCCGGCAAGGCGAGTGTCGTACTGAGTGCTATCCTACAGCAAATGCTGGGTTTCGATCTAAAGACGTTCGCTGGTCCAACCGAACACCATGGCGAGATGCCGATGGATATGAAGTCGGGTATGTACGGACTCTACGTCTACTCGGACGTGGTGGACAACCACATCGTGGGCGATATCAACACACCTCTGTTACGGATGGTCCCCATTAAAAAGACGTATGGAGGTCAAGTCACCCACAGTTTCACCCACATGCTCTACTTGCCCGTACGACAAGCTGACATCAACACGATCACGGTGGATATAAGAGATGACACGGGACGACCGGTGGCATTCGAACGAGGAAAAGTGGTGCTGACACTTCATTTTCGACAAGCACGTGCTCCCCACTTTGCATAATGAAAGTGCCTTACGAGTGCGATGCACGCAGCTATGCCGACTATTATGCCCAACAGGCCGGGGGTGGCTTTCCGGTATTTAGCGGTGCACGCATGCAACGAGGACATGATCTGGGGAACATACTCGGCAGCATTGTGAAAACGTTCCTGCCCTTGGTGACCCGTGGGGTGAAAGCAATCGGCAAACAAGCGGTACGCAGTGGACTGCAAGTGGCCGGTGATGTCTTGGGGGGTACGGCACCCAAAGAATCCTTGAAACGGCGGGCCAAAGAAGCGGGAGGCGCCTTGGTGGCCAAAGCACAACGCACCGTTGGGAATAAAAGAGCTGCCCCACCGAGACCACGCACCAGTCGACGACCGACCCAGCGACGACGCACATCGAAGAAGACAAAGGATATCTTTTCTTAAAACATGTCCTTAATCCACGCCGAGTCCTGCCCCTCCACCAACAGTGAATTTGATTTGTGGACCGTACCGCCCACACAAACCAGTGTCGAACAAGGATTATGGGTGGAGCATCTCCCGCTCTCCAGCATCAACGAAACCGGGCCCATCGAGTTCACCATCAGTAATGCGGATACGGCCTATGTGGATCTAGCCCATACATACTTGTATGTGAAAGCCAAGGTGGTCAATGGAGCTGGCACCAGAATCGCTGACCAAGCAACGGTGGGCCCGACGAATCTCTGGCTGCACTCGATGTTTCAGCAGGTGGATATTTTTTTCAGCGACAAACTGATTAGTGACTCCACCAAAACGTACCCCTATCGAGCCTACATCGAGACACTGTTGTCGTATGGCCGAGAGGCTAAAAAATCTCAGCTGACAACCGCTTTATTCTACAGGGACACGCCCGAGCACATGGACACGGCGGACAATGGGGGATATAACAAACGGAAGGCTTTCACTGCGAAGAGTGCCTCGGTGGATATGATGGGTCGACTGCATGCAGACATGTTCATGCAAGACCGGTACCTCTTGAACAAGATCCCCATCAAAATCCGACTGATACGGGCGCCTCCGACCTTCGCCTTGATGGCCACTAACGTGAAGGGGCATGCAGCGGACTATAAGATTGTCATCCAAGACGCAGTGCTGTATAATGTCCGAAAAGTGAAACCGAATCCAGCCGTTCAGTTGGGACACATGAAAGCCTTGGAAACAAAACCAGCCCAGTACCCTATCCGACGTGTACAAACCAAAGTGTTCTCTGTGCCTGCTGGAAATATGGGCGCCAATAAAGAAAACCTGTTCCTGGGGGAACTACCCAAGCGATTGATCCTGGCCTGTGTGGAAAATACCAGTTTCAGCGGAGCCTACCCAGAGAATCCGTTTGACTTTCAACATTTCAGCATCAATTTTGTGGCCCTGCATGTGGATGGACAACAGGTGCCAGCCACGGCCTTAACACCGAACTTTGGGCGGAGGAATTTCATTCGAGCCTATCAGAGCCTGTTTACAGCCACCGGTCAAATAAACCAGGATGAAGGGAATATGATCAGTCGGGAGGACTACGCGAACGGATACACGTTGTTCTGTTTCGATCTGACCCCCACCTTAGAGAACGACCATCAGCTCGCCCTGGCCAAGCAAGGCAACTTACGGTTGGAAATCCACTTTGCACGAGCCCTGGCGACCACCGTCAATGTGATCTGCTACGCCGAGTTTGACAACATCATTCAAGTGGACAAGGCGCGCAACATCCTGTGTGACTTCTCCACCTAAAATGGATACAGACCAGATAACCACCGTGCTGGAGAATGACCCAGAGACACGTAGGGTCTTCCAAGGGGTGTTCGCCCGAGATGTGTTTCCATTAGACCGTATGTATCCTGCTGCTTACGTTCTCAACACGGACCCGATGGATCGACCCGGTGAACACTGGGTGGCCGTGTACTTGACAGAACAGCAGGGCGAAAACTTTGACCCGTACGGTCTGCCACCCCTCCATCCCGATTTAACAGACTTCATGGATCAAGGCACAGAGACGTGGTGTTGGAACAGTCAAACGTTGCAAAGCCTGACCAGTGGCGTGTGCGGACAATATTGCTTGTTTTACCTGTACCATCGGTGCCGGGGAAGACCTTTATCTACCATCGTACAGATGTTTGACGAGTACCCCCAGGCCGAGGACCGCGATATACTCGTCTATGACTGGGCCGCCCATCATTTCAATGTACAAGCCCCGTTCTGGGCTTAAGTTAATGACAAACCCCTTGTTCTGGGCTTCAATGTACAAGCCCCTTGTTCTGGGCTTCAGTTAATTACAAGCCCCTTGTTCTGGGCTTCAGTTAATTACAAGCCCCTTGTTCTGGGCTTCAGTTAATTACAAGCCCCTTGTTCTGGGCTTGAGTTTTCACGTGGTTGTTCTCACGTTGTTGTTCACTGAATAAAAAAAAAATGAGATCTCACCAAAAAACCCTGTCTTGTGTGTTTTATTCCTAATGCATCAATGCCCAATGTGGAGATTCAGTCAAACTGAAATCAGTGGTGTAGGATGGGGCCCAAATGTAACCCATCAAGTTTAGAATGCAAGAGCACTATAGTAAAAAATAGAGAGCCAATGAAATCAGCCTACAGACCAAGTACGTGTTTTTGGTCTAGGTTTGGAGCGGGCATTTAATTGAGGTACGTGTATACGGTGAGTGAAAAGACTCGTCCAACACGTATAGATTATGTTGATGACTATAAGTTCTAGGTAACCCATCAAGTTTAGAATGCAAGAGCACTATAGTAAAAAATAGAGAGCCAATGAAATCAGCCTACAGACCAAGTACGTGTCTTTGGTCTAGGTTTGGAGCAGGCATTTCATTGAGGTACGTGTATACGGTGAGTGAAGAGACTCGTCCAACACGTATAGATTATGACTATAAGTTCTATGAGCATAATGCATGAAAGTGGCTTTGAACACCGTATTAGATAATCAGTGGCCTAGAATGGAGCCAAAGGTAACCCATCCATGTCCAGAAAAACATTACCCGGGTGTACAAGAACCCAGATGTAGGCGCGGACGTCAGCGAAAGCACACCGTGAGTACCCCAATTCGATTGGCTGATTATTCGACCGCTGATTGGTTCTTTTTCTCGACCGCTGATTGGCTCTTTTTCTCGACCGCTGATTGGTCCAAATGGAACTGCCCATCTTTCCCAGGTTCATCTAGAATCCCCTTTTTTTGTGCTCAAGCTCTGACTATAGCGATGCCGCGCTGCGGGGCGCTGGGGCGGGCCAGGCCAGTGGAAAACACCCCGGCGGTTGAACATTGGAACTCTTGTGGGTTTGGAGGATGAACATACGGACGTCTAAGGGAAAAAATTGGAACTCTTCTATGTTTGGAGGTAGTGTTTAGTGAAAACCCGGAAGTGACGTGGCAACCCACGTCACCTGCGTATATACTCCTGTAAAATAGAGCCGATTTTATTTCTTTGGAAGGGTTAAGGTCAATAGGACTTGCGCTTTTTATACTACTAAACTGTGAAGTAGATTACATCTTACATAGGCCTTAAGGCCGTGATATGCATATGAAGTATTCTGGGGCATGGTCAGTACTTTCCAAGTTTCCCTTCGTCTACTACTCGCCGATTTTTTTGATTTTTTTGATTATTATTTATTTATTTATTTATTTATTTATTTCCTCGAGAGCTTTAAAATAAGACCTCACTCTACCCAATCGGGCCACTAGTGCTCCACCTAGACTCCAACATGTCCACCCCGTATGGATTTATACATACTAATATCCCAGTATATAAGTGTATATGGGTCTATATGGATCTATATACAAGCCTACCCGATACTTTCATAGTTTTTCCATCGTATTCTACATGATCAACCTCATAGCTCATAGTAAAAGCCATAAAAAAAACCGACCACCCCTATACCCATACAGGCCAAATATAGCGGGACATCATCTTCGCCTGGGAATTGGTCTAGTCCGAGTTGTCTCCCTTGCATCAAAGCGTATAGATGGGGCTGTGGTTTGAACGGAGTTATTACCCGGGCAAGCCGGGGAAATTGACCTTGAGCAGCCATTTTTGTTAGCGTTTGTTACATATAACAGACCTGTACGGAATATTTCCACTTTAAATCGTTCATACCCAACAAAATTATATCAAACTAATTCATGCATTCATATCTAAGTCATTCATATACCGCGGGAGACCACATGAAGATGCCCCGATGCCGCTCAGCATACGTTCGATGAACGTTCGTAATTTTTCTTTTGCTGGTGCAAACTGGACGATGTAAATGCTCGACACTGGGGTGGCACTCGATCATAGACTGGTTATAATAACATGCTACAACACTTAAATTCAGATCTCATCAACCAGAACGTGTTATGTGCTGGCAGTTCATGACAATATCGTAAGATATGTATGCTTGCTAACCTTAGTTGGATTCGTCAAGAAATCATTTGGAAATAAGTAATTCGAGCACTTTTTTGTGACATAGCAAAACGAAGATGACAGCCGTTTCCCTTTTCGCTGCGATGGTTTACACGAAAAACCGGCTCAGTTATAAAAATCCATATCTCCGTAAATATGAAATGTCCCAACTTTTTACGTCAAGACAATATTCTTTTATATGTGTACTTCCTATTTCTCGCAGGAATTTATGAAATATCAATTCTTTCCGCAATAAACTTACAATTTACTGGCAATGGTAACGAAATTCTTCGTCTCAATTTGAGCTTCCTGTACGGCGGCCGAACGTCAAGATCAAAGAGCGCGTGCTGCGACGTAACAGATCACGTGAGGGTCTAAATATAGATCGTTTGTTTACAAATATCAGCTGATCGTGTCTGATATATAACAAAGAATACCTTATAACAACAGTACTTTCCGTAATATCTGAATAGTTGATACTCGACCAAGAATTAATTATGACTGAAAAATTATCTCAGATAAATTTTCGCCCTATTCATAGAAGTATTATTTCCGTCACATCAATTTCTGTCACAGTACTTTTTCAAAAATTTCACCAATTCGCTCCGCGTGGGACTATATGGGGGTGTGGGTGAATGAGGCGTGACCTTTGGACGTGTATAGACTTGTTTGTCTGGGGTTTTTCCGCATACAGCGGCCATCTTGCACCCACCTCCCACCATCCACATGCCGCCATCTTGTACCCACCTCCCACCACCCACATGCCGCCATCTTGTACCCACCTCCCACCACCCACACATGCCGCCATCTTGTACCCACCTCCCACCAACCACACACACATGCCGCCATCTTGTACCCACCTCCCACCAACCACACAGGCCGCCATCTTGTACCCACCTCCCACCACACACATGCCGCCATCTTGTACCCACCTCCCACCACCCACATGCCGCCATCTTGTACCCACCTCCCACCACCCACATGCCGCCATCTTGTACCCACCTCCCACCACCCACATGCCGCCATCTTGTACCCACCTCCCACCACCCACATGCCGCCATCTTGTACCCACCTCCCACCACCCACATGCCGCCATCTTGTACCCACCTCCCACCACCCACATGCCGCCATCTTGTACCCACCTCCCACCACCCACAGGCCTCCATCTTGTACCCACCTCCCACCACCCACACACACACCACGTGACATCAATACTCGCTCCTGATTGGCTGACGCGTGACGTCACAAAGGTCATATGCAAATTTCTGAGGTCAAATTCACTTTCGCGCATGCGCAGAAGGACGCTGTCCCCTTTAAAGACTCGTTACATACTACTGATAATCTCATCTAAATTGCATAGATTCGCACTTTGGGGAAAGACAATATATTGTCTTCTCTGCAATCTCGACGAGGTAAAACAGATTTGCGAATCTACGCTAAATAGACAATATATTAACTCTCCCTGAAGTGCGAATCTATGCAATTTAGATGAGATTATCAAAGTGCTAATTAGACAATATATTGTTTCTTTCTGGGGAACAAGAGCTCCTAGTTCCAGCATCGCACATATGTATATAGTCTACATTTTATGCAAATCATTCGTGTATTTCGAAAAGGAAAACGCTGACATTCTCGGTATGAGCAAACTGAGAAGAATGGAATGTGCTCGCGTGAAGCTTTCTCGCGATGACAGGTTAAGGAAAGAGATATTCAGCGTTTTAGGTCATGTTACATTGTACGTCACAGGTTATGTTGACTTTGGTCCATGGAAGATGAGCGTTATCCGCTTTAATAAGTATCGGCGACCTCAGTGGGGTATAACTTGTCATTGACGTCACGGACAAGTCGAACGATATTCTCGCTCACCCGAATCAGTCGGTGTACCTCCATTCCCAACTTCTCGGGGATCTCCGGTTTGAGATGTCCCCTTCGTAGATTTCCGCTCGGGAGTTCCGAATGGGTGTACCTCGTGTGAGGGAGGATACTCGAACAGTGTCGATCATTTACTCTGCTGCATAATCTGGTAGTGGAATGAATTCTCATTCAATATTTACGTTCAGTTGAATCGATGCAGGGGGGCATATTGTGGTCGGTGGATTTGTTCGGGGAGAAACAGAATATATTGTATAATTAGCATCTCGTTCTAAATAGCAAAGTATCCTAGAAAATATCTGCAAATTAGCAGCTTTGCTAATTAGATTCTAAATAGATGCGAGAGAATATAAGCCAATCGCGCACCTTAATGCCATGCATCGAGAGTTGAGAATATGTAAGAGGAAAGTCTCCACTGGATTGCTAGTAAAACTTATTCGGAAAGAAGCTTCGTAAAAATGGTTTTCAATTTCAATTGAGCGACTTTCTGTAGTTTATTTCTAGGAGTACATCAATTGTTTCGAAGTGCTTCGTGCAAGGTCATAATATCTGCCCATAACCCGAACATAGAAGTAGGTCGACATGAAACTGTTAACAGAAATAGTAGGTTAAGGTGTGTAGCGTGTGTACAGCAGTAAGGAATTTGACAGACTGGAAGAAGTCATCGGTCCTAAAAGTAGTACAGATGTTTCCCCATTTAACAAATAGACTGAGCAAATTTCTGCGATTAGTCGAACGTAGATGTCAATTATTGAGACGTTAATTTATATATGTGTAATCCCCTACTTTGCGAATGTATCAGAATAATGGGTTCTCACACGAGTTCAATTCTGAACGATTTCCCCCCCACAAGAGTTTTACAAACGAGTGCGGGGGAAATCGTCTACTATTAACGAGTATAAGATTTTTTTTCTCAATTAAAATATATATGAGAGCTATTCGGATTAAAATTCCCTTTTACCGGTTCGTTTAAATGTATAGCCGCACATGAGTAGTAGGTAAAACCCTTTTCGAGTCACATTGACTTCTTTGCACTTAAACTTGAGAGGTAACTCTTGATTCCCGTGGAGCTTCCGACAGAGGGCGCCACCAGCTCAAGGTTATAGATTGCTTCAGCATTGGCTGGGTGCCAAGTTTTGACCACTATAGTTCTGGCAACCTTTGACCTTGTATTCCTCCGCGGTGATGCGGTCATGTCTGGTGGTGATGCGGCCTGCCTCCGCGGAGAAAAAGTAGTCCGCAGACTTCAAATACGCTGCATCGTCCGATTGGGTCGTATGAGGTATCAATGTGAAGCATTCGTGAAGGGGCATCTGATGGGCTGGGTGTGGGGTTGAAATATCGTCATTCTCTGCATGCGCGGTGGACAAAGGGTATGGAAATAGCTGTTTCGGAGTCTAGGTGGGCCACTAATTGTCCGATTGGGTCGAGTGAGGTATCAATGTGAAGCATATGTGAGGGGACATCCGATGTGGTGGGTGTGGGGTTGGAATAGCGTCATTCTGCGCATGCGCGGTAGACAAAGGGCATGAAAATAGACGTTTTGGGGTCTAGGCGGACCCTTGGTGGACCGGTGGGGTCGAGTGAGGTATCAATGTGAGGCATATGCGAGGGGGCATCCGACTGAGTGGATGTGGGGTAGGAATATCGTCAGTCTGCGCATGCGCAATAGACAAAGTGTATGGAAATAGACGTTTTGGGATCTAGGTGAGCCAATAATGAGCCGATGGAGTCGTATGAGGTATCAATGTGAAGCATATGTGAGGGGGCATCCGATTGGACTAGTATGTCGTCCGCTGTCAACATTCTGCGCATATGCAGACAGGGAATTGTGGGGAAAGGGTCCGGAAATAGACGTTTTAGGGTCTAGGTGGGCCACTAGTGGTCCTATGGAGTCGTATGAGGTACCAATGTGAAGCAGTCGTGAGGGAGCATCCGCTTGGGCTAGTGTGTCGTTCATTTTCAACATTGTGCGCATGCGCAGACAGGGAATTGTGGGAAAAGGGTATGGGCATAGACGTTTTGGGGTCTAGGTGAGCCCCTAATGGGCCGATGGTATCGTATGAGGTATCAGTGTGAAGCATGCGTGAGG
>JAVTVY010013474.1:0-57278 GCA_036873755.1 Hanleya hanleyi
ACAAAATGTCCACTTTCGCTACTACTCGTACCGATGACGTCATCAATGACGTCACAGATGACGCGGACATCCCTCACATCGGAATGTACACCCCGAGAACTACAAGATGACACCTTCCAGGACGCATTCGAACCGTGAATAGCCCATCTCGACCCCAAATACCTTCATGTACTGCCCGAAAATGTCCACCTTCGCTACTACTCGTACTGATGACGTCAACAATGACGTCACAGCTGACGCGGACATGCCTCAACTCGGAATGAACACCCCGAGAACTACAAAATGACACCTCACACGACGCATTCGGACTAAGGATAGCCCATCTCGACCCCAAATACCTTCATGTACTGCCCGAAAATGTTCACTTTCGCTACTACTCGTACCGATACCGTCATCAATGACGTCACAGATGACGCGGACATCCCTCAAATCGGAATGTACACCCCGAGAACTACAAGATGACACCTCACACGATGCATTCGGACCGTGAATAGCCCATCTCGACCCCAAATACCTTCATGTACTGCCCCAAAATGGCCACTTTACTTACTACAACCAACTGCGCATGCGCAGATTGACGCGACTTGCATTCAAAACACGCCATTCTGACTCTACCCCACACAAGCTTCACTTTGACACCCTCCACGACCCATTCGAACCAAGGATGGTGCCTCTCTACCCCAAACACACCCTACATAGCACCCAAAATGCCCCTTTCGCTACTACTCGTACCGATGACGTCACTGATGATGTCACAGATGACGCGGACATCCCTTAAATCGGAATGTACACCCCGAGAACTACAAGATGACACCTTCCAGGACGCATTCGAACCGTGAATAGCCCATCTCGACCCCAAATACCTTCATGTACTGCCCGAAAATGGCCACTTTCGCTACTACTCGTACCGATGACGTCACCGATGACGTCACAGATGACGCGAACATCCCTCAAATCGGAATGTACACCCCGAGAACTACAAGATGACACCTTCCAGGACTCATTCGAACCGTGAATAGCCCATCTCGACCCCAAATACCTTCCTTCACTGCCCCAAAATGGCCACTTTACTTACTACAACCAACTGCGCATGCGCAGATTAACGCGACATGCATTCAAAAACACACCATTCTGACTCTACCCCACACAAGCTTCACTTTGACACCTCACACGACCCATTCGAACCGTGATTAGCTCATCTCTAACCCAAACACACCCCTACATAGCACCCAAAATGCCTGTTTTCTATACTACGGCCAGACTGCGCATGCGCAGACTATTGAACACGGACGAACCATTAGTGTAGTCAAGTGCTCCTCCACGAGAGCTTCAAAATAAGACCTCACTCGACCCCATTGGACCATTAGGGGCTCACCTAGACTCCAACATGTCCATCCCGTATGGGCCTATATACCCATAGCCATGCAGTATAGGCCTATGGGCATACCCAGGCCTCGGTGACTTTTTTCAAAAATTTCACCGATTCGCTCCGCAACACTTCCTATCGTGTTCTAAATGACGAGACGAGTAAAACGAGACCCCACAACCCTACCGCAAATGTATAGAAGTACGTTTCCCAGGGGGATAAACATTGAACCCTATACCCCAGTATGGGACTATATGGGGCTCGGTGACTTTTTTCAAAAATTTCACCGATTCGCACGGGACACTTCCTATCATGTTCTAAATGACGAGACGAGTAAAACGAGACCCCACAACCCTACCGCAAATGTATAGAAGTACGTTTCCCAGGATGGTCCTATACCTCCCATACCCCATATAGGCATTTTCCCGTAATTTAGGATAAAGTCCGTATTCCGTATTTTTTCAGGAAAATTTTTACATACACCCACCCTGGAACTAGGGGGAGATAACTCTATTGATAGACAAGCCCCGTTAAGCCCGGCGACCTATATACCCCTCATACCCAATATAGGCATTTTCCCAGGTTTTTCGATAAAGTCCGTGTTCCGTATTTTTTTTTTTCAGGAAAAATTTTACATGCACCCACCCAGCCAGCAAATACCCCTTCACCTAGGCTTCACGTTGATACCTCACTCGACCCCATTCGACCATTAGGGCTCCCCTAGCTCCAACACGGCTATTTCCATACCCTTGGGCCACCGCGCATGCGCACAATGCCGCTATTTCAATCCCACACTCAACCCGTCAGATGCCCCCTCACATAATCTTCACTTTGATACCTCACTCGACCCCATCGGTCCACTAGGGGCTTCCCTACATCTCAAAACGGCTATTTCCATACCCTTCGGCCACCGCGCATGCGCAGAAGGCCGCTATGTCAACCCCACACCCAGCCCATTAGATGCCCCTTCACCTAAGCTTCACTTTGATACCTCACTCGACCCCATCGGACCATTTTATCTATGGACTACTTTTTCTCCGCGGAAGCTTTTTCCCGAGACCGAATCACCGCCAAACATGACCGCATCACCGCGGAAAAATACATTTTTGACCTGGGTCACGTGATATGCAAATTTGGAACTCTCCTGGATTGGAGGTAGCTTTTGGTCCTTCTGCCGGAACTATACTGCACTTGACCTCTGTGACCCTCCCGTGACCTCCCACTTCCGCCACACTCCGCCACAAAATATGCTGCGCACGCATCAAAATACGCGCTGTGCCGGTAGTTATATACTACTCCCGTGTAGGGGATCTCGCCATCTTTTGCAGGATTCCTGCAGAAACCAAGAACTGTTCTGTGTAACTGTTTTACTGATCGCAAAACGTTTATTTATCTTGAAATATACTAAACGGATATTCAGTGTGTTACAATACGGCAGTATCACACAGTTTGAAGGCAGCTTTTTGACAAATTACCCTAGAACTATATGTTGCGGAAATATATATCGGTGAACCGCGGCTGATATTAATTCGCCCGGTTGTACCGTCGTCATGTTCGTTTCCTGTGGCCGCAGATGACCTCGGGTCAATTCCGGCACAGTCCGTGAGACCCTTACAGCGCTGAATGGAGAGGCGCGAAGCAGAACGTAATGAATGCCTGGTATAGCTTGGATTTAACTGTGACCGTCTACACTATAAAAGTTTCGTATTTGTATACGGTTTTCTGTAAGAAGAAAACTTATTTCTATGTTAACGTCATCCTTTTCCAAAAACCGGTTCCTTGTATAAAATTGCCCTATGTTGTTTTTCACTTTTGTTTTCATTCCAAAAGCTGAATAACACATTCTTTGCACAAGACTTTTAGGGTGAAGTGTCGAAATATGGAGTCTCTATACATAACCCCATGCTTTCTAAAAAAATACACCTTTCATATAAAGCATGGGGTTATATATGTATAGGCACCCCATATTTCGACACTTCACCCTAATACCACCGCCCACACCCTCAAACCTCTTGTTTTGAGTGATCTCCCTGAAAGTCCCTGCCAACAAATGCACTTATCCGAGCTTCCTTTAACCCTTCCACCAGGACGACAGGGCAATCTGTCAGAAGTTGGCCTTCGTCAGGGCATCTTCACAAGTCCAGGTAAATCCTAAATCCTCGATATTTTTGGTGATTCGAATGAGGTTTTGATTCGATTCCTCTATTATACAATCCCTTACCGTTCATACCCCGCGCTTGTTTTGAATTAGCATGTCGTTATCCCAAGGCTGCGTTTTAAAGTTGACTTCCGATGTTAAATTCAGACTGACATCAAAGTAGTTTGGCAAGCGATGAAATTCAAACCTGTCACATCTCATAACTCAGAGCGGATTGGCCTAATCAGCTAGCTTAGCGCGTTCACTGATTGGTTTGACTTAGAGGAAACCCCTTGATCTATTTATATCCAGAACTGGTACAGGGAACTAACCAAGCCAGTGTATAATCCCTAACAGGTTGATCAAATACACTGATACGCAAGGATGCCGTCAGGGCGGAAGGGGTAGATGAAGCTCGGACTACGCGAATATGTGAATAATTCTGCCGTTCATGGGAAGCTGTTATCACAGCTTCAAAAATGCATATTTCAGTTTCGTACAGACGACCTACCTGTTTTGTCTGTGGCGTGGGTAGAACTAGACTGCAGAGTATTAATTGAACTAGGCTAATTTTCACGAATTACAGCCCTCCCATTTTCTTTAGGCTACGCCTCTGTTCCGAAAAACGTCCAATCCCAACTTCTGGTACTGACTGACGATCGGCTAACTGAAAGTGAATATATTCTTCAAAAGAACTGACAGCCTTTTGCCTACGTTTATTAAGGTTCGGTCTACAGGCTTAATTAATGCAGGTATTTCAGTCTACCGCTGGCCCTTCAGGATAAATTTGTGTAACGAAAACAAAATAGTATGAATATTTTAAATGTTGAAATATTCTATCATTACTAGCTTAATATATTGGCAGAAGTTTACGACACAGTTTTCGTTCACCCCGAACATATTTTTGTGCTAGTAACAGTACAAAAAAAAAAAAAAATACAGCAGGTTCCTACATATCCATATTATACGTAAGTCGAAACAACCTGGGTTTAGTCCAGCGATAAACAGAGGCGATCCGAAAAATCTAATTAGCACTGTAGACAATGATTTTATTTTTTATGGCATTATACTTAGCATTCTATATATACGCTTTATAACCAGTCAACGCGATGCTGAGGCGTTTTGTCCAAAAATAAAAAAAGTTTACCGATTACGACTGGACGGTCTACAGAAGCCAGAGTGGCATTTCAAATCTTTACAGCACCTTCCTCTCCCTGGTATGAGAGAAAATACTTCAAATACGTTAGTAGTATATAGAACACATTTAAAGGTCTTTGCTCGTCACTGCGCATGCGCGAAAAACCGAAAGTGGTCTGCGCAGGTGTTTTCTGCGTAGGTGTTCTGCGCAAGTGTGATGTCACATGACCTTAGGGGATGTATTCATCCGCGGTGATGCTGTCTGACGGTGATGCGTTCGTGGGGAGAAGCCTCCACGGACAGAAATGGAATGTTCGGCAATCTTCAGGGGCCAGAGGGGCCCCTAGTGGACCGATTGGGTCGAGTGAGGTGTCAAAGTGAAGCGCTCCCCCTGGGCGATCAAGTCATGGGTGGTTGCATGTAATTTGGGGATTTGTCCCCGAAAATATAAAAAAGCGGTGTACGGACTTTATCCCTGAAATAGGGAGTGAGTGAGTGAGTGAGTGAATAGGGTTTAACGTCGCTTTCAACATTTTTTCAGTTATATCAGGACGGGGAAGGGAAGGGAGGGGAGGGGGAGGGGCAGGGGTACCTACTTGTAACAGAGCAGATCTAATGCTGCCATTTTATAGTGCTGTCCCACTGAAATATCATGCCGTAGGCAGACATGACACCCCACTCAGCCACATTATACGGACACCGAGCGAACCAGTCCTTGTTCTATCCTCTTAATGCTGAGCGTAAGCGAGGGAGCAGCAAGTTCCATTTTTCAAGTCTTAGGTATGACCCGGCCTGGGATCGAACCCAGTACCTACCGCTTACGAGGCCGACGCTCTATCCATTAGACCACCGCATTGCGGTCCCTAAAATAGGGGAAATTCCTATCAACCATATCCAAAAAGGACTAATATCGGTTCCCGGGCTTATCTGGACCTGCCTATAAGGTCAAGGGTGGGTGCATGTAAATTGAGGATTTGTCCTCGAAAATATAAAAAAGCGGAACACAGACTTTACCCCTACAATAGGGGAAAACCCTTATCAACCATGTCCGAAAGGGCTAATATCGGTTCCCGGGCTTATCGGGGCCTGCCTATCAAGTCATGGGTGGGTGCATGTAAAATTGTCCCCGAAGATATAAGAAGCGGAACACGAACTGTACCTCTACAATAGGGGCCTGATATCGCACATTTGCTGCATTCGTATGGAGGTGGTTATTTTTTGGTGGATTTTACTATGGGTTGTTTGATCATGTTTCTCACGTCTCACCACGAAAAACACGATGGGATGGATCTCGAAGTTAAGCCGTGAAATTTTTCGAAAAGTTCACGAAGGTCTGGATAGGCCCATAGGCTCATACTGGCTCAGGGGGATAGGTCCATACTGGGCAATTCACACATATCCATTGCGATATGGGTTGTTTGGCCTTGTTTTTCTCGTCTCGACACGTAGAACACAGTGGGGTCTCGAGGTTAAGCAGTGAATTCTTTTTTAAATGTTCACGGATGTCTGGATAGGCCCATACTGGCTCAAAGGGATAGGTCCATACTGGGAAATTCACATATGTTCATTGCGGTTTGTGTTGTTTGGTCTTGTTTTTCTCGTCTCGGGCTGTAGAACTCGATGGGAGGGCTCTCGAAATTAAGCGGTGAAATTTTTTGAATAGTTCACGGAGGTCTGGATAGGTCCATAGGCCCATACTGGCACAGGGGGATCGGTCCACACTGCCATACAAAAAGTTTCTTGGAATAAGAAAAGAAATCTTAATTTAAGAAGAAGGAGAGAATTTTTTTCTTACTTTGATTAAAATACGCAAGCATATCGCATCATTTTCTTTAAATAAGATTTTTTTTCCTGGAGTTTAAATCAAAATTTCTTGTTCACATCAGTGGAACTCGCCGTTTGGATCCGTTTATTTTAATTTTATTTACACGGTTTTAGGCGCATATCTTGCCATTTCTCAGTAGGCCTATATAGTTATAATAATTTATTATTACACGCGTCAGACATATACACTGTTATAAATCACACCGTAATTCACAGTTAAATGTACTGGCAGAAAAGGTGCCAGTACATTTAACTGTAAAATTACGTTGCATCGTATTTTACAATTGCCGTTTTTAACAGGCACTGAACTGTAAAATGTTGCACCGTATTTTATAGTTACCGTTTATTGACAGGCTTTCAACTGTAAAATTTGGGTAGCCCTGTAATTTACAATTACCGTTGTTTTAACATTCTTTAAACAATACAATTATGTGGCACCATTGTCTACAATTATCGGTTCCGCGGCAACGTAGGTCACTGGAAGGCCGAAATGGCCATTGCTCTTCGTGTTTACAAATACGATCACCACAAGATTGGTAAATAATCACGAACGAATCTGTGCAATTATTACACGAATAGTAGGATACAACTCCCAAGTCGGATAAAACCCATCTTCGCATGTGCAAGTCGAACACTAAATGACGGAACGTTAGTGTAGTATATAGCTTGAAATGTGAAGATGGAAAACCAAAACCATTCCGTACTGTAGACCGAAAATTAAAGTTAGCCGCTGCGTCCGTCCCAGCGCGTGTTCTGATAATGCTCTGAATGTTGTATCGTACAACGCAGGTGTCGGATGTTTCCTGCATCTGAGCGTTTCGTGTGCAAAGGTATCAACCTCCTTTCAGAGAAAACAAGGATTTTATGTTCCGTGGGTGCGCAGTTTACCCATTGCAGTTGATGTCAACTGAAATATCACAGTTCAATTTACAGATTAATATGTTTACGATTGAATGTACTGTAAACTCCAACATACATTTACTGTGAAACAACGGTAATTTATAACAGTGTATGTCATTGTGTTATTTATAAATAGTCCATTGTAATAGTTTACTCTGATGAGCTGTATATGCAAAGCGAGATCAGCTGTTTGTTATGCTCATCACCCCACGTGGTCAATGACCTTGAATGACGCGACAGAACCAGACTAACCACAGTACGGCACGCGCACTTCCTGTCGTCTGCTGTTTCTACACCGAAGCCTCGCTGAACTAATATTACGCTGTGCTCTACTGAAAGCTTTCAAACTTTTTTGTCATATATTTTTTACATCAGCTTATTCCTTGTCACCATTTCCCATGATTTCGCTCTAAATTATCCTAAAAGTCAGTGCTTTGGTAAGAAAATTTCCCTATTTTCGGTTCTGACGCGTCAGACTAGTCTACACGTTTATGCACTTGTCAGTTGGATCCCCCACTCCCCCAGCCCCGGAGATGATGGGGATATGGTCAATTTGACAATGTCCTGTTACCAACATATCCCCACCGTGTGGGGCATTTTCCATTGACCATAGACCCACCTAGCCCCATCCACAGACCCTCAAAACAAGAGATGTGGGGGCGTGGGCGGTGGTATTAGGATGAAGTGTCGAAATATGGGGGCTTTATACATGTAATACATGTATTTTGTATAAAGCATGGGGTTTCGACACTTCACCCTAATACCACCGCACAAAACTTGTATTGAAGGTCTGTGGTCCCGTCGTATCGGCCTCACTTGTTTTGAAGGCGTGTGGTCTCGTCGTATCAGCTTCACGTGGAACTGTTGAGTGTTGTTGTTGCGCGAGTTCTCACAATGGCGAATGCGCGCTCATCAGAATCCTTTCGAAGTAAAATACTTTGACCTAGTTCATCGATTAATTTGTGATATGAGATTCTAAATAATGATAATTGGATCGCTAATGATTTTACGCGGCACGAAACGCAAAATGAATGCACATTGTTGTTGTGACAAGGGACGCTACTCCGTATTTGCCAATACAACATTTACTCCGGATCAATTTATCTTATTAATTTGGTATATGTATGCTTCCATGTGGAATGTTATAAACGTTCTTTCTAAAGCTGTGAGGTGGATCAAGAGCTGTCTTTACATCATCCACGGAATAATACTTTCTCTTGCTTACATATTGATAGCAGTTCCCCAATATTCTGGACCAAACTGTCATTGTAATATAAACTGTACATGTACTTGTTCTGTGTGAGGATTATTGTTTAATATGATTTATTATTCACAATAATTTTCTTCTGAAATATATTTATTGTTTCACATTTATTCACATTATTTGTACTGATTCATGTTTATTTTTTTATTAAGCTATTTTTATTTGTTTACCGGTACCTGGTTTATCTTTATCCCCGACATCCCGGGGGATTTTTTTCACGCCTTATTCAGTTTTAGCCCCAACATGCCCCCACCGTCCCAGGAGGTGGGGGTGGGGATCCAATTGACAAGTGTATTAGTCAACACAGAAATGCGAGACACAAATCATTATTGTTTTGACATGTCAAATATCGGCTTTTTACATATGGATATATAGCACCGGAATGGGGCATGGTTTAGTAAATTGTGATTTGTTTCGATGATGCCTGTCCATATCTTTTTGTAACATGTCGGACTCGTATATCTCCCTGTAGGCTTATATAAAGTACTAAATATAAGCAATTAGATATGACATATTCTTCATATCTTTTCAATATTTCACAATTGACATTGATAATTGACAATTATTTTCAGTGAACATAGATTAATTGATACTGCCAGATCTACACTGCGAAAAAAATTGTGTTGTTTTAACACAATTTTGTGCTAAAACGGCTTCAACACAACATGGTTTTGTGCTAAACCTCATATATCAACGCAAAATTGTGTTTAGTTCAACACAAATTAGTGTTGATTCTAACACGATTTGTGTTCTTTTCAACACAATTCTGGTGCTAAAATGGCTTCAACACATTCTTTTCCGCAGTGTATCATCAGCTTCCTAGTGACCGTTGTTACTGATCCAGTCCTTGACTTTTCATCTATCTCGATCGAGTCAACAAGCATAATTTTATTCTGATAAATTCCCGTCCGGCTCCGAGGGACCTATTACAGGTTTTCATTTTTGTAATTTATCGTTCATACCTTTTGTTTAAATATGTCTGGTTGAGTAGCTAATATGGCCCCGGACTCAAGGACTGGATTCATAATGAATCCACCAAAAAGGGGATTTGTTCTGGTTTTAAGAAAATAATCAATGTGCAACTAAAATTTGTTGAATGTTCTTGAAAGAAGGAAAATAAATTTGATTTTGAGAAAACATTTTGTCACATTTTTCTAGTTCTAAGAAAAAAAACTTAAGTATTTTAGAATAAGATTTCTTGATATGAGAAAATGTTTTCTCAGTTTAAGAAAGCATTTTTTTTATTTAATTTTTTTTTCTCTTCTTCTGAGAAATTTTTTCTTAAGATTTTTCTGAAATTGTGAACATTCTTTTCTCAATATAAGAAAAGATAGGTTTCTTGTATTGAGAAACAATTTCTTGTGTGACTCCCTAGAAAATAATTCTTGTTTCAAGTTTTTTTCTTATTGCTAGAAACAAATTTTTGGCAGTGCATACTGGGGAATTCACACATGTCCATTGCGGTAGGTCTGGATAGGCCCATACTGACTCAGGGGATGAGTCCATATTGGGCAATTCACACATGTTCATTGCGGTATTGGTTGTTTGGTCGTGTTTTTCTCGTCTTGGGCTGTAGAACGCGATGGGAAGTGTCTCGAACTTAAGCGGTGAAATTTACTTGAAAAGTTCCCGGAGGCCCATAGGCCCATACTGGTTCAGGGGGATAGGTCCATACTGGGCAATTCACACATGTTCATTGCATGGGGCAAGACCAGAAAAGGAGGTCACGCCGTAGCATTATAGTATGGGGAAGGGTGCGCGTACATCCGCGTCCTCAACTTGACTTATACTTATTCTGAGAGTCGGCTTCTGATTGGACAAGAGCAGTCTGAGATCAGCACAATGAACTTCTGAATACACGGACAATAGCATAAGTGAATTTTAAACACATCGATAGCGGTTCCCCCAGCGTGAATGTGCTGTGATGGAGGGGCTAATAAAAGGATTGACCTACAATCTTTGTTGTTACTTATCACGGACTACACCCGTAAAGTGACGTATAGGCGCGCATGTGTGACATGGTCTATAAAGCACGTCACTCTGGATCACAAACCCCCATTCCTGCTGTTGCAGAGGAATGACGGCGACCCATCCCTATGCTACTCGCATTTTACAGCATGCGACCGTGGTTAATTCACTCACGGGTTACCGAGCAGTGGTTCGGTCCATGTGTGGAGACGGCGGCGACAACGAGGGGCGACGCCACATCCTGAAATAATTCACAGAAGCGGTCCTTGACAGAGTGGACTCGACGGAGAGGTGTGCTATCACCCACCACTACTGGACTATGACAGCCATCCTTGATGTCCGGGCTATGAACCACGAGCGCTCACGCCGGAACCAGCGACGGCTCGTTGGCCTCACAATTGTCTTTGCCCTATTGACCCTGACGCTGTGGCAATGACAGTGGGACCTGACCATAAATACGAGGGCCAGTCAGAGTGTGATGAGGTAAAGCGGTGTTGCCTCCGGGGGTTTATGATTGGAAGAGTATTCGCTGGCTAGCTGGCTATGTCGAATTTGGTAGGAGTGAACCGGGGTCGTCAGTTCGTCAACGTTGGACGCCGTTGTCGGTATGTTACGGCGTTCACTGTGGGTGATGAAAACCGATGGGTTTTCAGGGGTAATGGTCACTGCAATACTCGGTGTGGTGCTCGATGTTGACGTGGTTTGTACTTTTTGGTCTCGATGTGGTGGTGGTGTGAGGACTGGGCTCGTTTCGATAACGGGTTTCATGGGTGCTAACGTGGAGGTGGTCTGTACATTCGTCTGACTGGCACTCACTGGTAGTTTTTTGTGATCTTGGTTGGTTGAGTGGAAAGAAGCGATACACCATGTCGTAAAACACACCTCCATATAAAATGTCCAGCAGGGTTAGCAGTGTCACAACAAAGCCCACTTGTGCTTTGCGCGTTTTAGGAAACGTGATGTTCGAAAGATGTCGCTCTTTGTCCATAGCACTGTGTTCATGTTCGAACGTTGAATGAATGCTCCCTGCTGTGGTTCGTGGCTTTATAGCCGTTTCGGCTGGTTGGCCGGGACCCAGGAATTGAACTAGCTGGGCCGCCCGTACCGTATCACGAGATGCACCGTCTTACTACGCCGCCGCTTCGTTTTCAGGATGCATTCCACTGTGTAGTAATTTTGTGGTGTAACTCTACGTCGTAAAACGCCCCTTGAAACGGTTTCTGTTGATGATCTTCCAGTCCATATACACGCGACTGTCGGGGTACGCGCCGTTTGATCCTTGCCCTTGACTTTACTGATCCGTGCAGGATCGCCGACCTTGAACACCTCCTTTGATCGTACTTGAGGTTGGATGGGGTACAGAACACGCTGGTCTTGGGCTTCGTTGCGTTTGTTAACAGTAATGGGTGCCCTATGTATACTCCTGATAGGCACGATTGTAACCCTCCACCAGCTGTATTCTTATACGTAAAATATTTGTATATTCGCCATTGGAACGTCCGATTGAACCTTTCGGCGTAGAAGCCTTCGTTTCGTTGTACGTGTGAAAGAAGAGAACCTTCTGGACTTTTAGAAACTGTTGGAAGGTTCCGGTTTTCGTTCGGATGGGTGCCACCCACGCGTACTTTGACAGGATATCGACGCAAGTCAAGATATACCGCTTCCCATCGTTGTGTTTGGCAAAGGCACTCATTTCCACCAAATCGATTTGCCATTGGGCATCGATACCTCCAACGATGGCACCGTTCTGTGGAAAATGGCGGCAGGCGGCTCGATGCAAGGTATAGGTGTCTTTCTTTTCAACTGATTTCGCACTTGGGCACGTTGTATTCCCTGGGGCCTGGCTGACCGATAGAGAGCCAACAATGCACTACACCCAGCCGGACTCCCGTGGCTATAATACAACGTATCCAACATCTTCTTCCAGCTCTTCATATTGAATGATGCAGGCGGTCAGTGTCCTTCGTTTTATATAGAGGCACCCTGGGTTGACTGAACATAGGTTGATAGTCTATGGCATCGTCGTTTTCCTCCATTTCATTGGTGCGATTGATAATTTGTTCATTGAGTTCTTCCCCGCTTCACTATTGGCACGAGCCAAGCCCAACTGCCGACCGGCCGTCCGGTGTAAACAGCTGGGCCACGTTCTCGAAGGCCGTCGACAGATAAGGGCCTAGGATGAAGCTTCGCGCACAGGGTTCTGATAACAGCCCACACGCTCGAAGAACGGACTAATATGTCCGTAGATGGCATTCTCTATGTGGATGAGTTTCTCGTCGAGCTCACCACCCGTTTAAATTTGGTCCAGCCGTCACGGTGTTTTGATATGGCCTCAGGACCCGACCAGCAGACATCTCGGTCTTCCACGATGGTGACTTTATCCTTATAGACGTGTAATCCCACCTGGGGTGTAAGGGGCAGGATGGCTCCCAGGAATGGCGACATGGTGGACCAAATGACGTACGATGAATGTCGCACACTCTGGTTGACACCTCGCATTGATGGCCTGGTTCCGAAAGGGCACGTAGACGCCTCTTGACCCGTTGAAAAAAAAACTAATTAGGTCGCCTTGACCTTGGTTATTTGCATATGACCTTTGTACCCATTAATAGCCAGGTTTCGTGATCTGATCCAAGTAAAAGTGGATATTGATACCCACTGTTCTTAAAAATTTGCATATGACCTCTGTGACCGGAAGTGACCTTTGACCCTGCGTGCCATTTTAAGCGATTTTGTGTGCATGTGTACGATAAAAGATCATTTCCGCTCACGTGACTGGAACCGGAAGTCACATTACAGAGGTCATAGGCAAATTATTTAGGTCATTGTGTATCAATATCCACATTCTATACCACTAACAAAGCCTTGATAATCATCCTCGCCAATGGAATATTTAGATGCATCAGTAAATACTTTGTCGGGAAAAATATTGACCACATCCGCCCAAGTCAGGGCGTTTCTCCCTTGGGATGTATGATTTTTGACACATCGAGAATATTCAGATGGACGTTATCTTGACAACCAGTTTCACGCATGGATACTAGGTTTATATACCAGCAGATACTGAAAACTAGATCTGGAGAATCTATCTAACTGACCTGATACTCACAAGTCACGACTTTCGGAGTACGCACCGTTTGATTACAAAGTGGTCATCGCTCCAGTTTGGGAGGTAACTTTTTTCGAACTTGCCCTTGACTATAGAGACATATGGTTGCTTTTTGGTCACCAGACGTCATCAATTTTTCCCACCTCTTGCATATCGCTGTATATGGTAAGATTCTGCTGGTGGACTGTTCGTCCCCGAGGCCCGCCCTCTGTACACGTCATTCGACAAATATATGTGGGTTTATTGTTTCGATTGAAAATTTAAGCCGTACGACGTCCGACACTACAGGTTAGTTTTTCTAGGTTACCACATGTGAAGGTGTTTACTCCATTAGACGGCTATGATGCTGATCCGTTAACATCAGATGATTTGTTTGAGCTGATCTGCCATTACAGCTCCCGAGTTAGCGTACCTAATTCCGCTTAAGCCCGTGCTAGGAGCCGTGTGGATACTTCATAGTCTCCATATGAACAGCTGCAATAAAAGCGCGGCTGAGATACTAAGGCTACGCCCGAGAATCCACCGTATTCTCGAGTCTAAATGTTAGGTGTCTAAGAATACTTTCCTGTAGAGTCATATGGATGCTTTTTTGTCACCAGACGTCGTCAATTTTTCCTACCTCTTGGATATCGCTCCAATTTACTGATCCGTACAGGATTGCAGATCTTGAACACCTCCTTCGATCGTGGTTGAGGTTGATTGGGGTACAGAACGCGCCGGACTTCGTTGCGGTTAGCAACAGTAATGGGTGCTCTCTTTATACCCCTGATAGGCACGATTGTATCCCTCCGCGAGCTGTATTCTTATACTTGAAATATTTGAACATTCGTCCTTTGAACATCCGATTGAACCTTTCGGCGATCGAAGCCTTCCTTTCGCTGTACGTGTGAAAGAAGAAGACCTTCTGGGCTTTCAAAAACTGTTGGAAGGTTCCGGTTTTCGTTCGGATGGGTGCCACCCACGCGTACTTTGCCAGGATATTGAGGCACGTCAAGATATACCGGTTCCCATCGTTGTGTTTGGCAAAGGCACTCATTTCGAGCAAATCGGCTTGCCATTGGGCATCTATCATTGGGTTCTTACACTGCTTCACTCATGGCACGAGCCCAGCGTGACTGCCGACCGGTCATCCGGTGTAAACAGCTGTAAACGGGTGTAAATTAATAAGTGACTAAGATGTCACGGGAAGTCATGTGACCTGATGTGACGTCATCCGTAACGTCATCGCCAAGTCACGCCACAGCCCCACGCCTCAAAAATGGTAATGAATCGGTCTTTTCTATACGACTCATATTACTACTCAAAATAACGCGATATTTCGCATTATCACGCGATAATGCGATTATCGCGCAATTTTTACGCGATTATCGCGCAATTATAACGCGATACTTCACAATATCGCTCATTATCGCGCGATTATCGCGCAATTATAACGCGATTATCGCGAAATTATTACGCGATATTTCGCAATATCGCAATATCGCGTTTTCGCATCGCAATATCGAGTTTTCGCTTTATCGCATCGCAATATCGCGTTGACGCACAAAATGTTTCAATGGCGATGTTCGATGGCCCCTCTCGGTCATCATAGGTTTGAGAGACTGAATTAAAATATAAGAATACAGCGAATATACCCCGGTATCTCATTGTTTTATCTGTATCACCATAAATGTATAGGACTACGGCATGATTTTTCATTGGGACATCACTATAAAATGGCACTACTGATGCATCTAAATATTCCATTGGCGAAGATGATTATCAAGCCTCTGTCAGTAGAATGTGGATATTGATACACAATGACCTAAAAAAAATTTATGTCACCTCTGTGACCTTTGACCCTGCGCATGCGCACAAAATCAGTTAAAATGGCACACAGGGTCAAAGGTCACTTCCGGCCAGGTCGAGGAAATATATCCGCGGAGGAAATTAAATATGGTGTTTTTCAAGAATTTCGTAGGTTTTTCTTCGACTTTCCCTCTGTTTTTACTTCCTTGAACACGGAAAATTCGGCAAATCCGTCATTTAAGACAACTTTAAAAAGACTAATGCGTGTATATATGTATCTATATTTGTACAGGTACTTGATCAAGAATCTTTGAATGCTTTAGTCTGTGCTGTCCTTTGCGAGCTTATATTTCATCTGTTGTACTGGTTACCTGTCACGCATGCATACCCGAAGGTGCTGGCTGCGTTAGCGTGTTGTTAGGATAATATTTTATGTTGCGGTTTTCACACCGGCAACCGACGACCACCAACATGGCGTATTTCATGTAAACGACTGAAGTAATTTTATATGTGTTGATGGCACATCGACAACCGACGACCGTCGGCACAAGCATTACATGATTCTTGTAAGTTCGTTTATACATGATGATGGTGTCCACACCGACAACCGACTACCATCATCATAGCGTATTTCCTATAAACGAGTTTAGTAATTTTATATGTGTTGGGGGCACACCGACAACCAACGACTGTCAGCACAAGGATTACATCATTCTTGTATGTTCGTGTAAGTTCGTTTATATATGGTGGTGTCCACACCGACAACCGACTACCACCATCATAGCGTATTTACTATAAACGATTTTAGTAATTTTATATGTGTTGAGGGCACACCGACAACTGACGACCGTCAGCACAAGCATTGCATCATTCTTGTAATTTCGGTTATATATGATGGTGTTCACACCGACAACCGACTACCATCATCATAGAGTATTTCATATAAACGAGTTTAGTAATTTGATATGTGTTGGGGGCACTCCGACAACCGACAACCGTCAGCACAAGCATTACATCATTTGTGTAAGTTCGTTTATATATGATGGTGTCCACACGGACAACCGACTACCACCAACATGGCGTATTTCATGTAAACGATTGAAGTAATTTTATATGTGTTGAGGGCACACCGACAACTGACGACCGTCGGCACAAGCATTACATCATTCTTGTAAGCTCGTTTATATATGATGGTGTCCACACCGACAACCGACGACCATCATCATAGCGTATTTCCTATAAATGATTTCAGTAATATTATATGTGTTGGTGACGCACCGACGACCGCCAGCAAGAGCAGTACGTACTTCATTTTTGTAAGTTCGTTTATATACGATGGTGTCCACACCGACAACCGACATATCCTATTTCAAATAAACGGTTGAAGTACTTTTATATGTGCCAGGCACGCACCGACAACCGACGACTGTCAGTAGAAGCATTATATCATTCGTACTAGTTCATGTAAGTTCGTTTATATGATGTTGTCCACACCGACAACCGACTAGCACAAATATGGCGTATTCCTTATTCATGAAAACAATTTAAGTCATTTTATATGTGATGGGGGCACACCGACAACCGACCACCGTCAGCACAAGCATTACATCATTCGTGAAAGTTCGTGTTAGTTCGTTTATATATGATGGCGTTCACACCGACAACCGACTACCGCCAGGAATTACTCACTATATCGAGCTGTCACATCTCCCGAAACAGGTAGGAAGATTTTATTAGTTTTTAGCAGTTTAAATATATATTTACAATTTGATAACTTGCAGTTCTTTCCACTAATACTTACGCACAACTGAAAGCGAATGTCAACATAGTTCTGCAAAACCGAATTTGACAAAATCATTTTGCTGAATATGTATGTAGAAACACGTGGTTGGTACCGTCGGTCGGTAGTCACCGACTTACCGTATGTGCCCTCAAGTTGCGGGTATATATGAGGATATATATCGATATATATGATGCCGGCCATGTGTAGGCCTTCTATAGCATTTTTAGCCCATCACCAGATGGTGGGCTGGTCAGTCGTCCGTCCGTCCGTCTGTAAACAATTGTTGTTATCGCGATTTCTCAGGAACTACTGCATGGATCTTTTTCAAATTTGGTACACAGGTTCCCCTTGGGGTCTAGTTGTGAAACATATCTTTTGTGGGCCATCTTGGATTTCCCAATGAAAATTTGTTATCGCGATTTCTCAGGAACTACTGCATGGATCTTTTTCAAATTTGGTACACAGGTTCCCCTTGCGGTTCAGTTGTGCAAGGTACATTTTATGGTCCGATTCCAAAATTCGGTATGGCCACCAGGCGGCCATTTTGAATTTCCCCACGAAATTTCGTTATCGTGAATTATCGTGAATACACAGGTTCCTCTTAGACTCTAGCTGTGCAAGATACCTTTTTTGGTCCGATTTGAAAATCCAATATGGCCACTAGGCGGCCATCTTAGATTTCCCCATGAAACATTGTTATCGTTATTTCTCAGGAACCATTGCATGGATCTTTGTCAAATTTGGTACACTGGTTACCCTTGTGGTCTAATTGTGCATGATGCCTTTGCTGGTCTCGTTCCAAAATCCAATATGGCCACCAGGCGGCCATCTTTGATTTACACATGAAACTTTGTTATTGCAATTTCTCAGGAAGTGCTGCATGGATCTTTCTCAAATTTGGTACACTGGTTGTGCAACATATCTTTTCAAAAATTCAAAATTTTCCGATTCAAAAATCCAAGGCGGCCATCTTGGATTTCCCCATGAAAATTTGTTATCGCGATTTCTCAGGAACTACTTCTCAAATTCTTTCTCAAACTTGGTACACAGGTTTCCCTTAGGGTTAAATTGTGCAAGATACCTTTTCTGCTCCGATTCGAAAATCTAATATGGTCACCAAGCAGCCATCTCGAATTTCCCCATGAAGCTTTATCGTCATTTCTCAGGAAGTACTGCATGGGTCTTTCTCAAATTGGGTACACAGGTTCCCCTTGGAGTCTAGTTGTGCAAGATACCTATTTCCGTCCGATTTGAAAATCTAATATGGCCACCTGTCGGCCATCCTAGATTTCCCCATGAAACATTGTTATCATTATTTCTCAGGAACTACCGCATGGATCTTTGTCAAATTTGGTACACAGGTTTCCCTTTTTTGTCTAACTGTGCAAGATATCTTTTCTGGTACGATTCCAAAATCCAATATGGCCACCAGATGGTTACAAGCGTCTAGTCCGTCATTCATAATCCAGCCGTCTTGGATTTCCCCATGAAAGTTTGTTATTGCGATTTCTCAGGAAGTACTGCATGGATCTTTTCCAAATTTGGTACTCACAGGTTCCCCTTCCGATTCAGTTGTGCAAGATACATTTTTGGTCCGATTCGTAAATCCAGTATGGCCACCGGACGACCATTTTGAAATTCTCCGTGAAATTTTGTTATCGTGAATTCTCAGGAACCACTGCATGGTCCATTTCTTCGAATTTTTCTGGTCTGAAAGGTCTAGAAAGTATTTTATTTGGGCAAAAGTAGTTATTCTCTACTTTATTTGGTAGTTTATGAAAGAAAAATCGGAAAATTAAAATTTCGAAAAGTCGGCCCAAAAAATAGTCGACAAATGGCTGCCGAAATGACGTTACTAGACGTCATCATAGCGTTCATCTTAAACTTTGTTATGCGTCCGGTTAGAGCTTGAACAAAAGATACTGTGTGTTATGTTGCAGCGCTCTAGCCTTATGGATAGCGAAAATATATGGGTTGACTCCCTCCCCCCCAGTAGTAGAGTTACAGTACTTCAGGTCGCACTCAAGCCTCCCAAATACTCATAGCCTCCCAAATAGCCTCCGAGCGGTGTCATACGTCATTGTTGATTTTAATTCGTATAAATTATTGCGTCTGGATATTAATAAATTACATATAATTCTACCTGAATATAATATTAAAGATCTACATATGGTATTATAAATAAATCTTCCGGATTCATACGTTAATCGTTTAAATAGTCTATATTTTAGGTTTTATTCCGCTTTTACAAAAGGTGGTATTTCGTATAGGTCCTGTAGTACGGGTTCATAGCAAGAAAACTCTGTACGTTCATATATATTGTAGACAGTTAAGTTTTTACAAATTGCAGTTAATATTAACGAACACTCGGTGACACTCGACTACTAATTACGGTATGTAGTCAACCTCGCTGTATTAGAAGCTGGTCATGGTATATAATTGTATTGATTTTAATTCCTGTCAATGCGAAGGGCGTGTATTTTGGTAACAGGTGTGATCCCATAACAGAAATCGCTCGGTCTGGATATAAACGTGTGTTTCAATTATAGCGCGTAGAACTCGATTGCAATTAGCATATGATAATATTAGGGGGGTTTGAGTGTTTATATTTACAGACCGATATCGCTTTAATTAGGGGAAATTATACATTCAGCGTATAGCGGGAGTTGAAGGGGCATATCGTGAGATAGATCACTATTTGAGAATTGTTTGTCGAAATATATATACCTCTAATAGAATTCCACTTATAGGCTACTTCGGAATGGCGAATTTACTGAAAAATATCAGCGAGCCTAGAGAATTGTCCGTAAGTATTGTAATTTTATCGGGATCTACTCGCGGATAATACCGACTTTGTCGATATAACGATGTACATAGCGAACGGCGTTGTAAATGTTCGATTATAACTGATTTGAATACAAGGGCTACTCACTTTTAATATTTCAAATCTATATTTTTTATAGGCTAACAACTCTACATGGGTCGGATTCGTACGAGAAAATGCGGACATTTTAGGTAGTTCCGGTTGGCCTAGTTTGGAGACTGTATTCGCCATAGATGGGGTGGTTGAAACACGGCCCGTTTATAATGACGATGATTGGAATGTGGGTATAAGGAGTCCAACGACCATTCTTCTAAATAATTCCCCTTCACTTCCGGAGATTAAAACACGTAAATGTGTAGAAGGATTATCCCGTTTATTCGCGCCCCGAGTTTGCAAAAGCTGTAATCAGCCATTAAGCGTCGAAGTTTGCGGAAAATGCCGCGTTAGTTTATGCCGAGATTGCGCGTGTTTTGCCCGACAGGTGTCATTCGGGGTTTTTATGTGTCCGAGCTGTTGCAATTGTCCGTTTTAATCACCATCGTAGCCAAAAGTTTGACCTGAAGTACATATATTTTTACCATTACTACCGGAACTCAAAAATTCGTCACCATGGATAATACTTCCGCCCGCATGGTAATACGATCTTCCACATGTCGTGGGGACTGAGGCTATACTGTACACACACACACACACACACACACACACACACACACACTCACTCACTCCATGAAAAGTCCTAGAAAAGTTCATGAAAAGTCACACACACACACACACACACACACACACACACACACACACACTCACTCACTCACACACACACACACACACACACACTCACTCACTCACCCACTCACTCACTGTCCCCAAAAGTTCATGAAAAGTTCTTAAAATCCACACAAATCCAAGAATAGTTCAAGACTAGTCCAAGAAAAGTCCCTCACTCACTCACTCACTCACTGTCCCCAAAAGTTCATGAAAAGTTCTTAAAATCCACACAAATCCAAGAATAGTCCAAGACTAGTCCAAGAAAAGTCCCTCACTCACTCACTCACTCACTCACTGTCCCCAAAAGTTCATGAAAAGTTCCTAAAATCCCTACAAGTCAAAGTTTAGTCCAAGAAAAGTCCCTCACTCACTCACTCACTCACTCACTGTCCCCAAAAGTTCATGAAAAGTTCTTAAAATCCATACAAATCCAAGAATAGTCCAAGACTAGTCCAAGCCTAGTCCAAGAAAAGTCCCTCACTCACTCACTCACTCACTGTCCCTCAAAGTTCATGAAAAGTTCCTAAAAATCTACGCAAATCCAACAATAGTCCAAGACTAGTCCAAAACTAGTCCAACAATAGTCCAAGACTAGTCCAAGAATAGTCCCTCAAAGTTCATGAAAAGTTCCTAAAAATCTACGCAAGTCCAACAATAGTCCAAGACTAGTCCAAAACTAGTTCAACAATAGTCCAAGACTAGTCCAACAATAGTCCAAGACTAGTCCAACAATAGTCCAAGACTAGTCCAAGAATAGTCCCTCAAAGTTCATAAACAGTTCCTAAAAGTCCAAGAATAGTCCCCCAAATATTTATCGTTATCACGGGTTTTGATTATTTGGAAAGTTTCAGTCGCCAATAACCGCAAAACGGACAATTGCAACAGCTCGGACACATAAAAACCCGTGATAACGATAAATATTTGGGGGACTATTCTTGGACTTGCGCAGATTTTTAGGAACTGTTCATGAACTTTGAGGGACTATTCTTGGACTAGTCTTGGACTATTGTTGGACTAGTCTTGGACTATTGTTGGACTAGTCTAGGACTATTGTTGAACTAGTTTTGGACTAGTCTTGGACTATTGTTGGACTTGCGTAGATTTTTAGGAACTTTTCATGAACTTTGAGGGACTATTCTTGGACTAGTCTTGGACTATTGTTGGACTAGTTTTGGACTAGTCTTGGACTATTGTTGGACTTGCGTAGATTTTTAGGAACTTTTCATGAACTTTGAGGGGCAGTGGGTGAGTGAGTGAGTGAGGGACTTTTCTTGGACTAGGCTTGGACTAGGCTTGGACTATTCTTCGATTTGTATGGATTTTAAGAACTTTTCATGAACTTTTGGGGACAGTGAGTGAGTGAGTGAGTGAGTGAGGGACTTTTCTTGGACTAGTCTTGGACTATTCTTGGATTTGTATGGATTTTAGGAACGCTTCATGAACTTTTGGGGCCAGTGAGTGAGTGAGTGAGTGAGTGAGTGAGTGAGGGACTTTTCTTGGACTAGTCCTGGACTAGTCTTGGACTATTCTTGGATTTGTGTGGATTTTAAGAACTTTTCATGAACTTTTGGGGACAGTGAGTGAGTGAGTGCGTGAGTGAGGGACTTTTCTTGGACTAGTCTTGGACTATTCTTGGATTTGTGTGGATTTTAAGAACTTTTCATGAACTTTTGGGGACAGTGAGTGAGTGAGTGAGTGAGTGGGTGAGTGAGGGACTTTTCTTGGACTAGTCTTGAACTATTCTTGGATTTGTGTGGATTTTAAGAACTTTTCATGAACTTTTGGGGACAGTGAGTGAGTGAGTGAGTGAGTGAGTGACTGACTGAGGGACTTTTCTTGGACTAGTCTTGAACTATTCTTGGATTTGTGTGGATTTTAAGAACTTTTCATGAACTTTTGGGGACAGTGAGTGAGTGAGTGAGTGAGTGAGTGAGTGTGTGTGTGTGTGTGTGTGTGTGTGTGACTTTTCATGAACTTTTCTAGGACTTTTCATGGAGTGTGTGTGTGTGTGTGTGTGTGTGTGTGTGTGTGTGTGTACAGTATAGCCTCAGTCCCCACGACATGTGGAAGATCGTATTACCATGCGGGCGGAAGTATTATCCATGGTGACGAATTTTTGAGTTCCGGTAGTAATGGTAAAAATATATGTACTTCAGGTCAAACTTTTGGCTACGATGGTGATTAAAACGGACAATTGCAACAGCTCGGACACATAAAAACCCCGAATGACACCTGTCGGGCAAAACACGCGCAATCTCGGCATAAACTAACGCGGCATTTTCCGCAAACTTCGACGCTTAATGGCTGATTACAGCTTTTGCAAACTCGGGGCGCGAATAAACGGGATAATCCTTCTACACATTTACGTGTTTTAATCTCCGGAAGTGAAGGGGAATTATTTAGAAGAATGGTCGTCGGACTTCTTATACCCGCATTCCAATCATCGTCATTATAAACGGACCGTGTTTCAACGACTCCATCTATGGCGAATACAGTCTCCAAACTAGGCCAACCGGAACTACCTAAAATGTCCGCATTTTCTCGTACGAATCCGGCCCACGTAGAGTTGTTAGCCTATAAAAAATATAGAGTTGGAATATTAAAAGTGCGTAGCCCTTGTATTCAAATCAGTTATAATCAAATATTTACAACACCGTTCGCTATGTACATCGTTATATCGACAAAGTCGGTATTATCCGCGAGTAGATCGCGATAAAATCACAATACTTACGGACGATTCTCTAGGTTCGATGATATTTTTCAGTAAATTCGCCATTCCGAAGTAAGCTATAAGTTGAATTCTATTAGAGATATATATATATTTCGACGAACAATTCTCAAATAATGACCTATCTCACGATATGCCCATTCAACTCCCGCTATACGCTGAATGTATAATTGCCCTAACTAAATTGATATCGGTCTGTAAATATAAACACTCAAACTCCCCAATATTATCATATGCTAATTGCAATCGAGTTCTACGCGTTATAATTGAAACACACGTTTATATTCAGACCGAGTGATTTCTGTTATTCGATCACACCTGTTACTACAACACACAAACACCTTCGGATTGACAGGTATTAAAATCAATACAATTATGTATCATGACCGGCTTCTAATACAGCGAGGTTGACTACATACTGTAATTAGTAGTCGAGTGTCACCGAGTGTTTGGTATATGCTAATTGCAATTTGTAAAAACTTAACAGTCTACAATATATACGAACGTACAGACTCGGCTAATTTATTGCTATGAACCCGTATAAAAAAATATATATCGAAATACCACCTTTTGTAAAAGCGGAATAAAACTTAAAATATAGACTATTTAAACGATTAACGTATAAATTCGGAAGATTTATTTATAATACCATATGTAGATCTTTAATATTATATTCAGGTAGAATTATAACGCATATAATTTATTAATATCCAGACGCAATAATTTATACGAATAAAAATCAACAATGACGTATGACAGCGCTCGGTGGGTGATGGTGGATCGCGGTGGCTGTGTGTATTTGGGTGGATGTGTGGGGCCTGAAATACTGTTCCCCTACTACTAACGCGGTTTTGACTGCCTCGGATTGATAGCTGTAAAAAATTATGGCAGCACCATGAATACAATCAGTTAATTTTTTATCTTTTATCTTTTTTATCAGAAATTCTTTTGTTCTACATTATTCTACCTTTTTGGCAACCAGCTGCATCTGTTCTTTCACTATCTGAATATATTGTTTACAGGGGCAGATTATCTTGTGAAAATGGCATGAGCAAAGGAGTGTTACTGGTTTTCGGGTCACTGGTGTTGCTGTATCTGAAATCGGAGTCAAAAAGCGAACGCTCACATTAGAAACAAAGTTTTGCCACCAGGTGACTTCTTTCCCAAGCGCGGGTAAAATTGAGATTCCATACTGTGTTTTATGAAACTCTCTTCAGTATTTTCGTCATTCTAGAGCCAAATTTATGTAAAAGGATCAGCATGTAGTGGTTCATGAGTTAAAATATTAACTCGTAATAAAGAAATGTGCGTATGAATTACAAAAGTTTTTGCACCGTCACGACAATATACGAGGGAGCAACAATCAATTCCTTCCATAAAGTCATTGGTGTTACCTGTCAGTGGTGTTACTATTTGTACGGTTACACCATTGCCAATAATGATGATTTTGCTCCAGGTTTCAGTACAACTTGGATTCACCGATTTCCAGATAATACCAAGTTGAGGATTCTTGTCATATGCGTGTTTTGCTCCTAAATAGCTTTCACTTATGGCAGCATTTCCGCCTCTATAAACAAATTGGTCACTGGTGTTACACAAGGTATGTGATGTTACTCGAGTTCACTGGTGTTACCGGGTTGTCACTGGTGTTACATTCTAGTTGGACAAATATTTGAAGAAGAGGCAGTTTTATCAGAAGGCTTTTTATATACGTGTTTTGCCCCTGAATATTCTTCACTTGCAACTGCATTTTTGCGTCTATGAACAAATTAATCAGTGATAAGATGTTACAGGAGATCAGTGGGGTTACCGAATTGTCATTGGTGTTACGGATGCAATAATCGTCTAGAAATTCAAAAACACTTGTTTAACTCGTAGAAGTCCGCTTAAAGAATAAATAGATTTATTATACAGAATCTACATGAATGGTTGATACATACGGTTCAATTTGCTGATTTTGGTGAGCTAGATAGCATAAGGATATTAAAAACAAACTTGTTTTCTTAACTTCAATCTTTTTTCATCATTAGTCACAGTTACACGCAATGTATTGCCTAGCATGTGTGTATCAATACAGTATAAATAAAACCCAAGGATAGGAAGGGCCATAACTCTGTAACAAATGTGTGAATCGCATGGTAAATGTATTACAATAGAAGCCAAATTTTAGGAGTATTAGTCCGGACAAAATTGTATCTACAGGATGGACAAGCCGATCTTGTACAAGCCGATTTATTGCAGGGGGGGGGGGGTATAATGATGGAATATTATAATGTAAAATACTGCTTGCTGATCAGGTTATCAGCACTCATTTAATGATTACATGAATATTTGAGAAAATTAATTTGACGGCCTGGTAATTTTGACCAAATATTTCAGGTCATGAATAAGAGATGCACATCTTCAAATCATATGTGTACAAAATTTCATAAACATCCAGTAATAACTGTGTGACTAGTTAATCACACAAGAACATGCTCTATATATTGGAATATATGCAGAAAATCCAAGTCTGGATAATTTTGACAAAAATTAATATTTCATGTCTCAAATAGGAAAGGCAAATCTTCAAACATGTCTAGAAAGTTTCAGAACCTTCTGATAAAAATAGTAGGAGTAGTTGATTACACTAGAAATTTGTCTCTACATAGGAGTAGATCATGGAAATGGCAAAGTCCTATAAAGTTCAAAACGTCATAAATATGTCAAAAATTAAAATTTCGCCTTGTAAATACGACATGCACATCTTCAAATCATAAGTAACACATATGTAAAGTTTCATTCAATTAGAAGCAAAATCTTAGGAGGAGTAGTAGTCCGGACAAAATTGTGCCCTCTACATGGGAATAGATCCTGAAAATGGCGAAGTCATATAAAGTTCAAAACGTTATAAATATGTCAAAAACGATAATTTCGCCTTGTAAATAGGCCATGCACATCTTCAAATCAAAGGTAACACATATTTAAAGTTTCATTAAAATAGAAGCAAAATCAGGAGTAGTCCGGACAAAATTGTGTCTACGGACAGACGGACGGCCAGACGGACAGACAAGCCGATTCCAGTATACCCCCCTAACTTCGTTGCTGGGAGGTATAATAAATGCCCACCCCACAACGGCATTGTCTATAAACATATGTTTGTGCTAATTTGACTAGTTTGAGGTCATTCGATCTAAAATATCAACTAGAGCCTTAAGGCTTTGGACGGTTCTGCCTTATGTACACAAATGTTCAGTTGCTTTGAAGTCTTTCTGATATGGTCTTCCAATGATAGGATTCACAAATAAAACTAGTTTCTATGCATTATTTAACTTCCATATTTTGCAAGCCTTGACTGTTACTGCAACATTTTCATTCGTTTTTATTCATTTTTCATTTCATTCTGATGTTGTGATGCCTCTTAAAGGATCGTGTCGGGTGACCAAGCAAGGATTTCCCCCAAATTTTGGTGGAAGGAAGTTTTCAAATGCAAATATTCAAAATAAAATGGTTCAATATAAAACACATAGAATGAATCCACAGAAACATATTTTGTTTAAGCAGGGACCGTATAATAATTTATTATACGGACCCTGGTTTAATGCAAAGTATCAAATTAAAAAGGTGTATTGCAGTGTTTTTGTTGAGAAATGAAGCAACAGTCACTTTAATAAAAGCTATAGGGTCCAAATAGATATATGCGTTTTTGGGGGTGAGACCTCAAATGATGCAGTCTGAGAGCATCTGAGAATGGAACAGGCACCAGACGAAGCGTTACGGTGATGAATGATTTCTTGTCCTATTTTTAAATTAATCACAATAAGGACATCCTTAGATCATGATGATGGTTCTAAAATTCTATTGAAAAGTAATTTTGAGAATTTTTTGTTGTCAAACAGTGAGATTTTGTGTACCAGAAATGGTTCACAACGTCTTTAAATTGTTATTTTTATTCAAGTATTGGTTGGTGTTTCATGATAATGAATCAAACAGCCTGAATTCTAATATATGTGAAGTTCCAGCTTGCTATCAGTTGTCAATTTGGAGATATTCAAACTTTCCCTAGCAGATAATTACCAACATGTCCACTTTTTTGTGAACGATTTTGCTATCCAAAGTTTGTGGTTATGTGTCAGACATTGAAACATGTCACGACAACCGAATGAGAAAGTCACACATCAGAAAGATTCACGTGGAGAATAATTGGACTGGGAGACCAAGGCCTAAATGGAAATGTCACTGTGAACTTTGACAGCGCTGTTGTTGTAAAATTGTATGGTACAGAGTTGTCAAATGCTATCTCACACAGACAGAAATAATACAAAAAGTTTATTGTTGGCTCACTGCTGGATCAATTTTATAATCTGGCAGCTTTCGTGTAACATGTTTTGAAAAAGGAGTTGTCGCCTTAGTTTTGCTGTCTTGTTGATATAACTAACAAGAAAAGAGTAACGCGAATATAATTATCTACATAATATGAACATCATTCAAGGGAAATTGGAGTACGCTGGGACATTTTTTCGGTTTCTTGCAAAACATCTCCGCTATTACATGTATAGTCCTGTAGAGTGCTCTAGTTATAACTAGTATTGACAGTTTCAAACAAAAGAATCTGAAATAACTTTTATAGTTTTGTATAAGTCAAAAAATAATGTGCCACAGCACGCACTGGAACACCCACTGGGGTGCAGTGGGACAATAATCAAAATGCAGTTTAAATCAAGTGTATACTGTTATATTTATTGGGATTTAACGTCGCTTTCAGCACTATTTCAGTCATATCACGACGTTTGATTCCTATTCCTTTTCACACCGGCCCGGAAACATCACGCGTAGGATTCTATTCCTTTCATATGAGTATAGAAGATTCAACAGCGATGAGTAAGTTAGTTGCTATTTTAATCACCACGTTACATAAAATATTTCCCAAAGGACAAATTTGAAGATTTTATTACAAGTATCTGAATTTAAAAGTGTCAGTAAACCTCATCAAATCCGATGAGGCAGTCAAATACTACTATCTATGGGAAAAGGCACGTTAAAAACGTTTTAGGATGAAAGTAAGTAACACCCGGTATTTGATTGCTACTGTCCCAGTCTGCCCCGGCAAAAGTGTCACAGTGCACCCCGGATGCATGTTATATTTCGTTTCGCAAAAACTAATACAAACATCCGAGATAATAAATCGCTACTATTAAGTAGCGCCTCTGCTCATCTCCTTTAGTATCAAAAACCGTAATGAAAAACAGTAGAAAAATTGGTAAAATAAAATATCATCCTGTCCTAAAAATTGAATTGGACTGCTCAAAATCAATCTTTTTCCCCCTGATTTTCACCACTGATAGTTTGTACTTATATAATAAATATAGATGTTTATAGAGGTGGTAGCTTTCTCCCGATAATGATGTACTGGTATTCCTGTATTAAACATAGGAGCTAGATGGTTAGTTTCAATGTTCCTCTATGTCCCAGTGTAACCTAATATCTCATATAATCTTACACGAGCATGAAGACATTCTGCTTCGTGGTCAGTGGACTGGCAAAATTTATAAAAATAATAATAACATGGAGACCTTATCAGTTGTGGTTCCCATTTGGCCACAAAATATCTTTGGAAGGAAATGCCACAAAAAGTTGACTGGAGTGAACATAGCATGATCTTTTAATGCAGTCTCGACAAGATTAACTTGAACGGGGCACACCTCACTTTTTAAGACCGCAATGCTATAAGTCCTATCTTAGATAACACCAGTCCAGCATTTAACATGGCAGATATAAGTTCAGCCTCCCCACTTTCAAATGTGCTCCGAGGCACATTTCTGTTCTGTAATGTTATGAGCAAAATTCTGTTGAGCATGGGGATCATTTTACCTCATTCCAATTAGCCGATATACATGCCGATAGGTTGGTCGAAATGTTTGGGATATTAAATAAAATACCGTGGGCGTGGGAATACGTACCTCGTTGGTCTTAACAGAATGAGGACCACGGCATTGGATTTTTTTTTTTTAATTTGCGCCCGGCGAACACTCCATGTTATACGACATATTAACCTATTCCTGGAAATGAACGCGGACTACTCATATATTCGCCACAGCGAAAAAGGATATTGCCAACAACAAAACATCTGCAATGGGTCACATGTTTCACTAGTTTTACATGTATTATCATGATCGTATCAGCCGAGTTAGCTCAAGCATCATACTTGTGCTCATTGATATTATAGTACAAGCTAATGTTACACTGTGTTAATTAAGCATACCTAATTAAGCATATGTGGTATCACCAGCTTTGTGTCAGCCTGGACAATCCAATCATTGTAACAGTACTCGTGACATTTTAGCATCACTGATAATTATGTGTACATGTACCTGGTGTCACCATCTTTCTGACGTTCTGGGGAATCCAGCCATTTTAACAGTACTCATGACATTTTTGTATCACTGATAATTATGTGTACATGTACCTGGTGTCACCAGCTTTCTGACATTCTGGGGAATCCAGCCATTTTAACAGTGCTGATGACATTTTTGTATCACTGATAATTATGTGTACATGTACCTGGTATCACCAGCTTTGTATCAGCCTGGGAAATGTTCTAGCTACTGACAGATTTATCAAACAAAAGTTAGGTCAGTGATTTGAAACTGAGGAACATGAATGGTCTAGTTTTAATACTTGACATTTAATTATTTTACACAGGAACGTACTTCTGTTTGCTATATTAATGCCTTTTACGTACAAACACTTTTCACGTTTAATTAATCCTCAGGTCCTTACTGGCTCAACAAGCTGGTCTGAAATACTCAAATTTTGGGCAAATACTGATTTTATTATCTCTTATTATTAACTAGATCAACAAAGTCTATAGTGTGAACATATCCAACGATCTCACATAAAATAAATTCAAAAAATCGTATTGCTCAAGTTTTTTGACAATCCTGGAGGTTCATAGTCCATGTAAGAATCATGAGACAATGCATACAGTAACAATAGCCAAGTTTGGGGAAAACAATATGTCTAGACTTGTGCCTTTTCAGCTGCACAAAGATTCAGTCAATAACTTTCTGTATGAATTGTTACCATCTTGGACCTGTATATGTATGATATTACCCATTTGAATACATACACCTGTGGTTACAGGACCACATGTATGGCCGGCCAATATATACATGTAATCTGAACTTCGTGTATTTTTATGCATTCTGACATTACTAAGTATTCTGAAAACAATACTGCTGATGCATACTATCAAACTGTTATGTTTGGATTTGGCAATGATATTGTTAACCATATGTTTAATATTCTTAGCATTATACATGTTACCAGGAACTCACACTACTACTAATGATTAGCGGTGATGATGAGTTTCTGATGGTATAAGTATCAACATACTTAAACTTGCTGGATCTGCTTTTAGTATTGATCAGTCTGAGGTTTTTTAACAGTAATTAATACTGCGTTATGTTGTCAATTGACAATTACAAAATAAA
The DNA here is from genome assembly GCA_036873755.1 of Hanleya hanleyi. Classification (NCBI taxonomy): domain Eukaryota; kingdom Metazoa; phylum Mollusca; class Polyplacophora; order Lepidopleurida; family Hanleyidae; genus Hanleya; species Hanleya hanleyi. The sequence continues at coordinate 31,066 of JAVTVY010013474.1, forward strand.
TGCTGTCACTCCCTTCATGAAATATTGATGGCTTAAAAAATGAACTTCTGACCCCGAATATCCGACAACTTTCAAGCTCACATAGTGTGAAAACCCTAAAGCAACAGTGTGGTTGGGGATCTGGTGGGTTGCTTGTTATCTATACAAGTACTTGTACATATCACCCAAACTTAATAGGAATGCCAACAAACTTTTACCTCAAGGGTTAAACTCGCAGGAGCTGGCAAAGTGACTGCACTGCACTTTCCATATACTCCCTATTCATTCGAAATATTACTGCAGCGATCAGAATAGTGTGCTGGAAAATGAGATTGCAAGCTTTAGTTTCAAAAGAATGTTAATCCTTATCGAGTGATACATTATTGGAGGACTACCCACGTACACACGGTTCAGTTTGAATCTGGTCGAACCACTCCTTCAGTTTTGCACATGAGCGAACTACTGTTCATATGCTCTGTCCAGATAAAACAGGGAAACTAATCTCAGATAATTCTTTCGCCAGGTCAACAAGGTATTATGCAAACTTGAAAACTTAATCGAAATGTTCGGCAAACATCTATTTTATATATGATGTCACATCCGGTGATGTGCGCGCGGCCCGGAATCCAGTCCAAAAATCTGACTTAGACCCCCAGCGAGGTGGTTGATAACATCTAGGATAGTGATAAGTTGATGCCATTGCCGAACGATTATATTTTAGATTCAATCAATTGTCAAAAGAATTCTCAGGATAACTGTGATCATTGTAAACACAAGGCAAGAACTGAATTATGTATCTCACCAGGAATACGTATACTAAATGGTAAGTGCAGAAGATCACCTGGGAAAACTAACGAGGTACAATGTAACAACTTAAATGTTAAGGAAATTACTCAACAATCAGTTCATTGTCCAATTTCGACTTTATTCAAATGCAATAAAAGTAATATAATGAACAATGTTAGCTTGCACCCTACACCAGTTTCATACAAGATTTAAAAAAGACATAGTATGTTTTATGAAGAGGAATTACTGTCTGTTGAATCGTAAAATAATATACAATGCTTCATGTGTGGAATAGCTGCTACCAAAGAAAGCATTTACAACACAGTAGAACCATTTAACCATATGTTAGTGTCTACAGCAACTAAAATTCCCTTCACGCCTCAGCCCCCTCCCCCCTCCAAACCCCCTAAAATCAATGAGTATAAGAAAACACTGGAAACACCACAAGGAAAAATTGTGAAGATATTAAATTTCTTCAAAAAACATTTCAAAGATGTAGCGAAGCAGCTGGCTGAATGTCCATATAAGCGTGATATAAGAACAATGTTTATCTCAACAAACAAAAAAAGGAAACAGCATGAAAAGGTGGTAAAAGATAAAATTTATGACAAACTAGAAACCTAACAGGATGATAACCCTAAAGACTACTGGAAAATAATTACCATTTTAATGGAAAGAAATAAGGAGAAATTAGATCTGCCACCAGAATTTCACGAACAAATTTTTAGTCAGTCTCAAGAATTAAACTCACAACATACATAGATAAAGGATCACAGGATCTAATTAATGAACTTAAAATTACAGAAAACAATCAACACTCTAATCCAATCCTGGACTGCCATATTAAAACCAAAGAAATCACACATGCAAGGAACCAAAAAAGCAAGGAAATCCCGTGGTCTTGACTGCCTATCTGATGAAATGCTAAAATATGGCCAAGATATCCTGGTACCACCCCTCGCAAAACTTTTTGACAAAGTATACAGCCCTGGGAAAATCTCGGATTCTTGGACTGAAACAATTACATAAGAAGGGGGATAAACAGAAGCACAGAAGAAAAGAGGCATTACAATATCTAGTTACCTAGGTAAGTTGTTTTCTGATATGCTGACCAAATATATCGATGACAAAAATCTTCTCTCAGATAACCAATCTGAATTTAGGAAAAGTAGATATACGACAGACAACCATTTCATTCTTAGATCCGTAATAAACAAATATCTTTACAAATTGAAAAAGAAAATTCACATATGACATATTGATTTCTAAAAGGCGCTGAAGTCGGTGGAGAGAGATGGCCTCCTTCTTAAAATACGCAGACTTGGTATTGGTGGAAAAATTTAGAACTAAATCCATGTACAATGAAAGTAACACAACCATGCAGACAGATATCAACCTTGAACACTCTTTCATGTCAGAAAATGACGTAAAACAAGGGGGATAACCTCAGTTCAACTATGTGTAAAGTCTTCGTAGATGATATGGCATTCTCACAGATATACACGCACACAAATAACATTAGAAAATGGAATGTCACATCTTCTATGATCTGATAATAATCTCAGAAACCCCGAAGGCCTCCAAAACTGCCTAAATATTTTACATGGTTATTAAAATAAATGGCATTTGACGGTCAACGCCAGTAAATCAAACTGTATGGTAATAAAACAAATGGGGAAAATAAATCCATTTTATTTCGACTCGACAGAGAAACCTTTTACAGAAAACTACACATACTCAATTTGCACCCTAAATGCAAATGGAAAAGTTTCACAGACCAAAATCTATCTGGAAAAAGAAGGCATTACAAGCCCTGCATAAACTACACAGAACATTCCCTGGCTTTAACCCACCACCCAAAATATACAACAAACTATTTGACCCATTAATCAAACCAATTATTTTGTATAACTCTGCACTCTGGGTTATAGGTCGAATAAACAAACTGCAAAATAATTATCTTAGCAAATTTGATACAATCACAGGCTCCGAACCTTTTTGAAACATTTCATACTAAATTGTGTACACAAAACCTTCAGGTAGAAAAAGAAATACTGGGAACTTTGGTTATGAATGAGAATTTGGGTGGTCACAGCAGATATCCATACAAACATACTTAACTATAGGAATTTGGGTGGTTCCTATTCACAACAAGTATCCATACAAACATACTTAACTATGGGAATTTGGGTGGTTCCCACTCACAACAGATATTCATACAAACATACCTAACTATGTGAATTTGGCTGGTTCCCATTCACAACAGATATCCATACAAACATACTTAACTATGGGAATTTGGGTGGTTCTCATTCACAACAGATATCCATACAAACATACTTAACTATGGGAATTTGGGTGGTTCCCACTCACAACAGATATCCATACAAACATACTTAACTATGGGAATTTGGGTGGTTCCCACTCACAACAGATATCCATACAAACATATTTAACTGAGGGAATTTGGCTGGTTCCCATTCAACACAGATATCCATACAAACATACTTAAAGTGCTAATGCAGCGAAATTGTCAATTTCATTTTTATCAAGAAATTTTACGGTTTGGTATTTCTGGTTTAAGTTAATAAAATTCTCACAGGGAGTTTTGAACACGAAGATATTATATTTTGCTACGAAACACAAGGGGGTTAGCAGATAAAGTGCGACATTTCCGGTCGCCATGTTCGTATGTGTGACGTCATAAGTATGACATGCCGGTCGACGAGCAAGCCAGCGATATGCGTTGCATATGGCGAAGACCAATCTCCATAGACTTAATTCACATTGTTGTTGAGTTAATGCTCTCAATATCCATCACTGTCTTCATATGGTAACGTACCAGGAATGAAAGAAAGAATCCAATCGGCCACATGTCCCCGCATGACCACTTACAACGATTTATTTACCTTAATTCGTGGGCAAGTACCGTTGGACGAATGCATGCAGTTACTGTCCGATTCACATACGAGGGAACGGGGGCTTCGTGGAGTTATCAGTTATTAATATAACACATTAGCTGTCGAAACTCACAATATATTCCAAACTCTGTCTATGCAATCATTTGTCATAAAAAATATTCCTGTGGCATTAGAAATTATTTTAAAAATTTTAAAAGCAACTGCATGTTGAATCATGCCGACAACCGGGTAAGTGAAACGATTAGTGAGCACAGATCCTTCTCGATGCCATGCACTAACATAATTCCAGAAATACTAAAATATTAAATTGGAGTTTACATACCGAGAAAAGTAACATTTCAGCTAAAGAAGATTCAAACAACAAAACTCAACAAACAAGACAAAGACAACATTGAAAAACGAGTCTCTCGGAAGTATCTGAAATAAAAACGGACCTCGGCGAGAACTCTTCAGACGGACCGCTTCAGACGACGTGATAGTTTTCATTCCAATTTAGAGTATATAATATTATGTTTTCAGATCTAATATAAAGTTGATTGTAATGGGAAGAAGAAAACATATGTATGTGATAATCTGGGGATAATGAAGATCGATCTTCGTTATTTTCTTGGATTTGGAAATGCTTCGTGTAATGATAAGCGATACATCGTAAGCCTATGCATTCATGCAAGCAAACAGCATGCGGACACTGGCAGATAAATTTTATAAATATTGTACAAAACACATTGATATCGACTCCAGATTCTAGGTAATTAATTTGATCAGAATATGTAATAACAATGGAACTGCTCTGTGGAATTTGATGTCCTTTCTATGGCAACGAATTCAATTTAGCCGGGGCAATGAATTCAATTTAGCCTGGTTGCACACGGTAGGCTTCGCTCGGTCGCGGCTTCATTAGGTCCATACAAATTGATAAAGGTCAGTCTATATTCATTCACACTTTAATAAACAGTTTCCCTTGTCATACTCAATTTCCCGATGAACATCAAATTCAAAACTTTTATTGAACAAACCAGTAAAATTGGCCACAAAGATGGGCTTGCTTCCCTCCAACACCCGCCATGCTGAGCCAAGACTCAAGCTGCCGATCGGTCATCTTTATGACGTCGTGCATATATAATGTTGTAAACAAAGCAAATGAAAACGGTCGCACCTTTGAGAGCACAATTGCACGCCCTTTTCCATTTGAAATAAGAACTTCTCCTTGTCCGATTTCCTCATGGATATAGCAAATTAATAATGAAAGAATAGAGAATCAAATTATTTAATAAAAATTTCGCTGCATCAGCACTTTAACTATGGGAATTTGGGTGGTTCTCATTCACAACAGATATCCATACAAACATACTTAACTATGGGAATTTGGGTGGTTCCCATTCACAACAGATATCCACAAAAACATACTTAACTATGAGAATTTGGGTGGTTCCCATTCACAACAGATATCCGTATAAACATACGTAAAACTGACATGACCTTATTTAGTGCACGAATGGTAGCGAAAAAAAATATTCACAAAGATTATATCTCCCGTTGAATAATACCCGCCGGAACTAATCCATATGAAAGTGTACCTATTTGCCCAGCTGTCGAGTTTACGACGACATTACTGCCAACTTCTCATCCGAGTAGCGTTGCCTCCGCCGCATATATAAAGCTAGAGTCGATCGAGAACCTATAGCCAGTCTGAACTGACACTCGAACTGATCACATCATATTTATGCTATCCTTGTTGTCTCCAGACCAAATTCGGACTGTGAGCATCTTTCTATCACGCATTCACTCGCACACAATATAAATATATCTGGGGAAAACTGGATAATAACATGAAGGATCTGATCTTTCAAACACGATTTAGACATACCGATAACTGTTTCCTGAAAACAATGAAACTTGATCCCCTCACTAGTTTCTCCAGCAGTGTATTTCAATTTTCCTCACTCGCCACGAAGGGACTATTCTCCATTCCAGTTGATAATTCTTGAGGCTCTATACGGTGCCCTCCAAATGCGATCTCTTTTTAAGTTCCCGAGTTCAAGACTATTGTAATTCGAAATTTTCATTTCAAACTGATAATTGTTATATGTTATGCCCACTAATCAGGCCCACCCATGTTGACCGTGTACTGCACCAATTGGGAAATGCGGGAGCTGCTGTTGCCGTTGGAGGGGGTGCACCACTATTTGTGGAAACCGGAATGGCAAATTCCTAAATACGGAGTTACAAATTGAAAGCGATCCCTTATTGTGATTGTCACTCCCGTCCAGTTGTATAGAAGGTGAAATCTTTTAGCTTTCATGGTTGGGAAATCGGGCGTAACTGACCTCTAACCCTTGATCTTTGATTATCAAGGCAACTTGAAGAGGTCATCTCTGTTCACGTGAAAAGTAGGACTTGGGGAAAATGCCGCAGATCTCCCCAAAACTTCATAAAAATGGACTCAAATGGGTCTGCATGAACCATATTAGGATCACATGGGTGATGCAGGATCTCGTATTGAAGCGTTCGTCGAGGGCACTTCTGGTCAGGTTACTGGCGGATGGATGAAAGAATTGGATTCCGGACAAACACAGTATCCGGTATTATGGATATTACAGGACATGTCGTCAGGAATGGCGGACTTTTCGCAATCAGATGAAAGAAGAAAACAGCAACAAGCATTATGCTTATTACACATTTTATGTATCCCCTACATAACATGACAACCAGCCTGTGGGAGCCGTGATGGGTGCGTTTAAAATTCACCTATGCTATTGTCCGTGTTTCAGATGCATCGTCGGCAATGTTCGCTCTTGCCTGTGTGCATGTGACCATCTATTCGTTCTGGTCCATCCCTGGGCGTCTTCGGGTAGTCCAGGGTACTGTCGTGGCAACATATCATGGAACAGTTGATATGACAATTTGACGAATTTCCGGCTGTTAGTCTTAGTTTTGCATCCACCCCCAGTCAAATGACGTAACTAAGATGCGATGGAAATTCAATGTCAAAGGTCATTTTCGCTTCATTCATCCACACTGATTATCTCACCACGAATTCACATTTCTATACTACTGATAGATGAGATAAAAAATGGACGGGGTGACAATCACTTTCGGTATGTACCGCCGCCAACTGCAACTGGTTATGGGCGGGTCTGATATGTGCGTAGTTAGTTTGCTCTGTTGTTGTCAGCTTTAGTCACACAATGAATACAGAAAGGCTTTCTCTCCAGTCTAAGTTGTGATATATTATGTCGGTGTATTCTGATATACAATATAACGCACAGAGAGGACATTTGAAACGCTTCTTTCTCCAGCGAGTTATCAGGTGTACTGTCATACTCTCTGGTCTGTACAATTTCAGAAGCACAATAAATAAGTTTCTATCCCTTGTGAGTTCCCAGCACATATTTCTACACACACATTGGAAGCTAAAAATGCACACATGTAACCACACAATAAACACTTCAAAGGCTTCTCCAGGGTGAGTTCTCGTGTGTTCTCTCAAATTCTGCTGCTATGCACACTTGTAATCACAAAACGAACACTGGAAAAGTTTCTCTCCTGTGCGATTTCTCTCGGTTCGTAAAGTTAGACCGCGGTTCGCAGTTCGCTATTCGTTATTCGAGGGGACCAGTCATTATTTCCTCAGACATGGAGAAAAACATCTGTATTTTCTTTATTATGAGTATTTTGAACTCCAAACTCTGCATAGTAAGAGAGAAAGTCCTGCTTCATATGTTTTCATATTCATATCCCAAATCTGACGCCAGGGGGCGCTGGTAGTGGCGCTGTTATGAGTATCTGGCTATCCGAATAGCGGTCTGGTCTATCTGAATAGCGGTCTACCTTGCCATATCCCATAATACAAATGCTTCGAACTTGTAAATAGGACTGTTCAGAGAGTATATCACGAGCTAGAAGATGGAGTCTTCAGTTCCCATATCGGTCGCCAGGGGGCGCTTCTATGAATGGCCGTTTACATGTCGGTCTGAATAGCGGTCTGTCATATCTGAATAGCGGTCTAGACCGCCAGAGACAATAATATATACACTTCGAACTTATAAATAGGTATAATGAGAGAGTATTTCATTGGCTACAAGTTGGAGTCATCAGTCCCTACATCGGACGATAGGGGGGCGCTACTACGAATGACCGTTTACATGCTGGTCTGAACAGCGGTCTGTCCTATCTGAATAGCGGTCCAGATCGGCAGAGACAATAATATAAACACTTCGAACTTATAAATAGGTATAATGAGAGAGTATTTCATTGGCTACAAGTTGGAGTCATCAGTCCCTACATCGGACGATAGGGGGGCGCTACTACGAATGACCGTTTACATGCTGGTCTGAATAGCGGTCTGGCATATCTGAATAGCGATCTAGATCCCCAGAGACAATAATATATACACTTCGAACTTATAAATAGGTATAATGAGAGAGTATTTCATTGGCTACAAGTTGGAGTCATCAGTCCCTACATCGGACGATAGGGGGCGCTACAACGAATGACCGTTTACATGCCGGTCTGAATAGCGGTTTGGCATATCTGAATAGCGGTCTAGATCGCCAGAGACAATAATATAAACACTTCGAACTTATAAATAGGTATAATGAGAGAGTATTTCATTGGCTACAAGTTGGAGTTTTCAGTCCCTACATCAGACGCTAGGGGGCGCTACTACGAATGACCGTTTACATGCCGGTCTGAATAGCGGTCTGGCATATCTGAATAGCGGTCTAGATCGCCAGAGACAATAATATATACACTTCGAACTTATAAATAGGTATAGCGAGAGAGTATTTCCTTGGCTACAAGTTGGAGTCATCAGTTCCCACATCGGCCTCCAGGGGGCGCTACTATGATTGTCCGTTTACATGCTGGTCTGAATAGCGGTCTGGCATATCTGAATAGCGATCTAGATCCCCAGAGACAATAATATATACACTTCGAACTTATAAATAGGTATAACGATAGAGTATTTGATTGGCTACAAGTTGGAGTCATCAGTTCCAACATCGGTCGCCAGGGGCCGCTACTATGAGTGACCGTTTACATGTCGTTCTGAATAGCGGTCTGTCCTATCTGATTAGCGGTCTAGATCGCCAGAGACAATAATATAAACACTTCGAACTTATAAATAGGTATAATGAGAGAGTATTTCATTGGCTACAAGTTGGAGTCATCAGTTTCAACATCGGTCGCCAGGGGGCGCTACTATGAGTGACCGTTTACATGTCGTTCTGAATACCGGTCTGCCATATCTGAATAGCGGTCTAGATCGCCAGATACAATAATATATACACTTCGAACTTATAAATAGGTATAGCGAGAGAGTATTTCATGGGCTACAAGTTGGAGTTTTCAGTCCCTACATCAGACGCTAGGGGGCGCTACTACGAATGACCGTTTACATGCCGGTCTGAAAAGCGGTCTGCCATTTCTGAATAGCGGTCTAGATCGCCAGAGACAATAATATATACACTTCGAACTTATAAATAGGTATAACGATAGAGTATTTGATTGGCTACAAGTTGGAGTCATCAGTTCCAACATCGGTCGCCAGGGGGCGCTACTATGAGAGACCGTTTAAATGTCGTTCTGAATAGCGGTCTGTCCTGTCTGAATAGCGGTCTAGATCGCCAGAGACAATAATATAAACACTTCGAACTTATAAATAGGTATAATGAGAGAGTATTTCATTGGCTACAAGTTGGAGTCATCAGTTCCAACATCGGTCGCCAGGGGGCGCTACTATGAGTGACCGTTTACATGTCGTTCTGAATACCGGTCTGCCATATCTGAATAGCGATCTAGATCGCCAGATACAATAATATATTCACGTCGAACTTATAAATAGGTATAACGAGAGAGTATTTCATGGGCTACAAGTTGGAGTTTTCAGTCCCTACATCAGACGCTAGGGGGTGCTACTATGAATGACCGTTTACATGCCGGTCTGAATAGCGGTCTGGCATATCTGAATAGCGGTCCAGATCGGCAGAGACAATAATATAAACACTTCGAACTTATAAATAGGTTTAGCGAGAGAGTATTTCATTGGCTACAAGTTGGAGTCATCAGTTCCAACATCGGTCGCCAGGGGGCGCTACTATGAGTGACCGTTTACATGTCGTTCTGAATAGCGGTCTGTCCTATCTGAATAGCGGTCTAGATCGCCAGAGACAATAATATAAACACTTCGAACTTATAAATAGGTATAATGAGAGAGTATTTCATTGGCTACAAGTTGGAGTCATCAGTTCCAACATCGGTCGCCAGGGGGCGCTACTATGAGTGACCGTTTACATGTCGGTCTGAATAGCGGTCTGGCATATCTGAATAGCGGTCTAGATCGCCAGAGACAATAATATATACACTTCGAACTTATAAATAGGTATAATGAGAGAGTATTTCATTGGCTACAAGTTGGAGTTTTCAGTCCCTACATCAGACGCTAGGGGGCGCTACTACGAATGACCGTTTACATGCCGGTCTGAATAGCGTTCTGCCCTATATGAATAGCGGTCTAGATCGCCAGACACAATAATATAAACACTTCAAACTTAAAAATAGGCATAGTGAGAGAGTATTTCATTGGCTACAAGTTGGAGTCATCAGTCCCTACATCGGACGATAGGGGGCGCTGCAACGAATGACCGTTTACATGCCGGTCTGAATAGCGGTCTGGCATATCTGAATAGCGGTCTAGATCGCCAGAGACAATAATATAAACACTTCGAACTTATAAATAGGTATAATGAGAGAGCATTTCATTGGCTACAAGTTGGAGTTTTCAGTCCCTACATCAGACGCTAGGGGGCGCTACTACAAATGACCGTTTACATACCGGTCTGAATAGCGGTCTGCCCTATCTGAATAGCGGTTTAGATCGCCAGAGACAATAATATAAACACTTCAAACTTAAAAATAGGTATAGTGAGAGGGTATTTCATTGGCTACAAGTTGGAGTCATCAGTCCCTACATCGGACGATAGGGGGCGCTACAACGAATGACCGATTACATGCCGGTCTGAATAGCGGTCTGGCATATCTGAATAGCGGTCTAGATCGCCAGAGACAATAATATAAACACTTCGAACTTATAAATTGGTATAATGAGAGAGTATTTCATTGGCTACAAGTTGGAGTCATCAGTTCCAACATCGGTCGCCAGGGGGCGCTACTATGAGTGACCGTTTACATGTCGTTCTGAATAGCGGTCTGCCATATCTGAATAGCGGTCTAGATCGCCAGATACAATAATATATACACGTCGAACTTATAAATAGGTATAGCGAGAGAGTATTTCATTGGCTAAAAGTTGGAGTCAACAGTCCCCACATCGGACGATAGGGGGCGCTACTACGAATGCCCGTTTACAAGCCGGTCTGAATAGCGGTCTGTCCTATCTGAATAGCGGTCCAGATCGCCAGAGACAATAATATAAACACTTCGAACTTATAAATAGGTATAATGAGAGAGTATTTCATTGGCTACAAGTTGGAGTCATCAGTCCCTACAACGGACGATAGGGGGCGCTACTACGAATGACCGTTTACATGTCGTTCTGAATAGCGGTCTGTCCTATCTGAATAGCGGTCTAGATCGCCAGAGACAATAATATAAACGCTTCGAACTTATAAATAGGTATAATGAGAGAGTATTTCATTGGCTACAAGTTGGAGTCATCAGTTCCAACATCGGTCGCCAGGGGGCGCTACTATGAGTGACCGTTTACATGTCGTTCTGAATAGCGGTCTGCCATATCTGAATAGCGGTCTAGATCGCCAGATACAATAATATATACACGTCGAACTTATAAATAGGTATAACGAGAGAGTATTTCATGGGCTACGAGTTGGAGTCATCAGTCCCTACATCGGACGATAGGGGGCGCTACTACGAATGCCCGTTTACAAGCCGGTCCGAATAGCGGTCTGTCCTATCTGAATAGCGGTCCAGATCGCCAGAGACAATAATATAAACACTTCGAACTTATAAATATGTATAATGAGAGAGTATTTCATTGGCTACAAGTTGGAGTCATCAGTCCCTGCATCGGACGATAGGGGGCGCTACTACGAATGACCGGTTACATGCCGGTCTGAATAGCGGTCTGGCATATCTGAATAGCGGTCTAGATCGTCAAAGACAATAATATAAACACTTCAAACTTAAAAATAGGCATAGTGAGAGAGTATTTCATTGGCTACAGGTTGGAGTCATCAGTCCCTACATCGGACGATAGGGGGCGCTACAACGAATGACCGTTTACATGCCGTTCTGAATAGCGGTCTGGCATATCTGAATAGCGGTCTAGATCGCCAGAGACAATAATATATACACTTCGAACTTATAAATAGGTGTAATGAGAGAGTATTTCATTGGCTACAAGTTGGAGTTTTCAGTCCCTACATCAGACGCTAGGGGGCGCTACTATGAATGACCGTTTACATGCCTGTCTGAATAGCGGTCTGCCCTATCTGAAAAGCGGTCTAGATCGCCAGAGACAATAATATAAACACTTCAAACTTAAAAATAGGTATAGTGAGAGAGTATTTCATTGGCTACAAGTTGGAGTCATCAGTCCCTACATCGGACGATAGGGGGCGCTACAACGAATGACCGTTTACATGCCGGTCTGAATAGCGGTTTGGCATATCTGAATAGCGGTCTAGATCGCCAGAGACAATAATATAAACACTTCGAACTTATAAATAGGTATAATGAGAGAGTATTTCATTGGCTACAAGTTGGAGTTTTCAGTCCCTACATCAGACGCTAGGGGGCGCTACTACGAATGACCGTTTACATGCCGGTCTGAATAGCGGTCTGGCATATCTGAATAGCGGTCTAGATCGCCAGAGACAATAATATATACACTTCGAACTTATAAATAGGTATAACGAGAGAGTATTTCATTGGCTACAAGTTGGAGTCATCAGTTCCCGCATCGGCCTCCAGGGGGCGCTACTATGATTGTCCGTTTACATGCTGGTCTGAAAAGCGGTCTGGCATATCTGAATAGCGATCTAGATCCCCAGAGACAATAATATATACACTTCGAACTTATAAATAGGTATAACGATAGAGTATTTGATTGGCTACAAGTTGGAGTCATCAGTTCCGACATCGGTCGCCAGGGGGCGCTACTATGAGTGACCGCTTACATGTCGTTCTGAATAGCGGTCTGTCCTATCTGAATAGCGGTCTAGATCGCCAGAGACAATAATATAAACACTTCGAACTTATAAATAGGTATAATGAGAGAGCATTTCATTGGCTACAAGTTGGAGTCATCAGTTCCAACATCGGTCGCCAGGGGGCGCTACTATGAGTGACCGTTTACATGTCGTTCTGAATAGCGGTCTGCCATATCTGAATAGCGGTCTAGATCGCCAGATACAATAATATGTACACGTCGAACTTGTAAATAGGTATAACGAGAGAGTATTTCATGGGCTACAAGTTGGAGTCATCAGTCCCTACATCGGACGATAGGGGGCGCTACTACGAATGCCCGTTTACAAGCCGGTCCGAATAGCGGTCTGTCCTATCTGAATAGCGGTCCAGATCGCCAGAGACAATAATATAAACACTTCGAACTTATAAATAGGTATAATGAGAGAGTATTTCATTGGCTACAAGTTGGAGTCATCAGTCCCTACATCGGACGATAGGGGGCGCTACTACGAATGACCGTTTACATGGCGGTCTGAATAGCGGTCTGGCATATCTGAATAGCGGTCTAGATCCCCAGAGACAATAATATATACACTTCGAACTTATAGATAGGTATAGCGAGAGAGTATTTCATTGGCTACAAGTTGGAGTCATCAGTTCCAACATCGGTCGCCAGGGGGCGCTACTATGAGTGACCATTTACATGTCGTTCTGAATACCGGTCTGTCCTATCTGAATAGCGGTCTAGATCGCCAGAGACAATAATATAAACACTTCGAACTTATAAATAGGTATAATGAGAGAGTATTTCATTGGCTATAAGTTTGAGTCATCAGTTCCAACATCGGTCGCCAGGGGGCGCTACTATGAGTGACCGTTTACATGTCGTTCTGAATAGCGGTCTGCCATATCTGAATAGCGGTCTAGATAGCCAGAGACAATAATATATACACTTCGAACTTATAAATAGGTATAATGAGAGAGTATTTCATTGGCTACAAGTTGGAGTCATCAGTCCCTACATCGGAGGATAGGGGGCGCTACTACGAATGACCGTTTACATGCCGGTCTGAATAGCGGTCTGCCATATCTGAATAGCGGTCTAGATCGCCAGAGACAATAATATATACACTTCGAACTTATAAATAGGTGTAATGAGAGAGTATTTCATTGGCTACAAGTTGGAGTTTTCAGTCCCTACATCAGACGCTAGGGGGCGCTACTACGAATGATCGTTTACATGCCGGTCTGAATAGCGGTCTGGCATATCTGAATAGCGGTCTAGATCCCCAGGGACAATAATATATACACTTCGAACTTATAAATAGCTATTGCGAGAGAGTATTTCATTGGCTACAAGTTGGAGTCATCAGTTCCAACATCGGTCGCCAGGGGGCGCTACTATGAGTGACCGTTTACATGTCGTTCTGAATAGCGGTCTGTCCTATCTGAATAGCGCTCTAGATCGCCAGAGACAATAATATATACACTTCGAACTTATAAATAGGTGTAATGAGAGAGTATTTCATTGGCTACAAGTTGGAGTTTTCAGTCCCTACATCAGACGCTAGGGGGCGCTACTACGAATGACCGTTTACATGCCGGTCTGAATAGCGGTCTGCCCTATCTGAATAGCGGTCTAGATCGCCAGAGACAATAATATAAACATTTCAAACTTAAAAATAGGCATAGTGAGAGAGTATTTCATTGGCTACAAGTTGGAGTCATCAGTCCCTACATCGGACGATAGGGGGCGCTACAACGAATGACCGTTTACATGCCGGTCTGAATAGCGGTTTGGCATATCTGAATAGCGGTCTAGATCGCCAGGGACAATAATATAAACACTTCGAACTTATAAATAGGTGTAATGAGAGAGTATTTCATTGGCTACAAGTTGGAGTTTTCAGTCCCTACATCAGACGCTAGGGGGCGCTACTACGAATGACCGTTTACATGCCGGTCTGAATAGCGGTCTGGCATATCTGAATAGCGGTCTAGATCGCCAGAGACAATAATATATACACTTCGAACTTATAAATAGGTATAACGAGAGAGTATTTCATTGGCTACAAGTTGGAGTCATCAGTTCCCACATCGGCCTCCAGGGGGCGCTACTATGATTGTCCGTTTACATGCTGGTCTGAATAGCGGTCTGGCATATCTGAATAGCGATCTAGATCCCCAGAGACAATAATATATACACTTCGAACTTATAAATAGGTATAACGATAGAGTATTTGATTGGCTACAAGTTGGAGTCATCAGTTCCAGCATCGGTCGCCAGGGGGCGCTACTATGAGTGACCGTTTACATGTCGTTCTGAATAGCGGTCTGTCCTATCTGAATAGCGGTCTAGATCGCCAGAGACAATAATATAAACATTTCGAACTTATAAATAGGCATAATGAGAGAGTATTTCATTGGCTACAAGTTGGAGTCATCAGTTCCAACATCGGTCGCCAGGGGGCGCTACTATGAGTGACCGTTTACATGTCGTTCTGAATAGCGGTCTGCCATATCTGAATAGCGGTCTAGATCGCCAGATACAATAATATATACACGTCGAACTTATAAATAGGTATAACGAGAGAGTATTTCATG
The DNA here is from genome assembly GCA_036873755.1 of Hanleya hanleyi. Lineage (NCBI taxonomy): Eukaryota > Metazoa > Mollusca > Polyplacophora > Lepidopleurida > Hanleyidae > Hanleya > Hanleya hanleyi. The sequence continues at coordinate 46,527 of JAVTVY010013474.1, forward strand.
GGCTACAAGTTGGAGTCATCAGTCCCTACATCGGACGATAGGGGGCGCTACTACGAATGCCCGTTTACAAGCCGGTCTGAATAGCGGTCTGTCCTATCTGAATAGCGGTCCAGATCGCCAGAGACAATAATATAAACACTTCGAACTTATAAATAGGTATAATGAGAGAGTATTTCATTGGCTACAAGTTGGAGTCATCAGTCCCTACATCGGACGATAGGGGGCGCTACTACGAATGACCGTTTACATGCCGGTCTGAATAGCGGTCTGTCCTATCTGAATAGCGGTCTAGATCGCCAGAGACAATAATATAAACACTTCGAACTTATAAATAGGTATAATGAGAGAGTATTTCATTGGCTACAAGTTGGAGTCATCAGTTCGAACATCGTTCGCCAGGGGGCGCTACTATGAGTGACCGTTTACATGTCGTTCTGAATAGCGGTCTGCCACATCTGAATAGCGGTCTAGATCGCCAGAGACAATAATATAAACACTTCAAACTTAAAAATAGGTATAGTGAGAGAGTATTTCATTGGCTACAAGTTGGAGTCATCAGTCCCTACATCGGACGATAGGGGGCGCTACAGCGAATGACCGTTTACATGCCGGTCTGAATAGCGGTTTGGCATATCTGAATAGCGGTCTAGATCGCCAGAGACAATAATATAAACACATCGAACTTATAAATAGGTATAATGAGATAGTTTTTCATTGGCTACAAGTTGGAGTCATCAGTTCCAACATCGGTCGCCAGGGGGCGCTACTATGAGTGACCGTTTACATGTCGTTCTGAATAGCGGTCTGTCCTATCTGAATAGCGGTCTAGATCGCCAGAGACAATAATATAAACACTTCGAACTTATAAATAGGTATAATGAGAGAGTATTTCATTGGCTACAAGTTGGAGTCATCAGTCCCTACATCGAACGATAGGGGGCGCTACTACGAATGATCGTTTACTTGCCGGTCTGAATAGCGGTCTGGCATATCTGAATAGCGGTCTAGATCGCCAGAGACAATAATATATACACTTCGAACTTATAAATAGGTATAATGAGAGAGTATTTCATTGGCAACAAGTTGGAGTTTTCAGTCCCTACATCAGACGCTAGGGGGAGCTACTACGAATGCCCGTTTACATGCCGGTCTGAATAGCGGTCTGGCATATCTGAATAGCGATCTAGATCCCCAGAGACAATAATATATACACTTCGAACTTATAAATAGGTATAGCGATAGAGTATTTGATTGGCTACAAGTTGGAGTCTTCAGTCCCTACATCGGACGATAGGGGGCGCTACTACGAATGCCCGTTTACAAGCCGGTCTGAATAGCGGTCTGTCCTATCTGAATAGCGGTCCAGACCGCCAGAGACAATAATATAAACACTTCGAACTTATAAATAGGTATAATGAGAGAGTATTTCATTGGCTACAAGTTGGAGTCTTCAGTCCCTACATCGGACGCTAGGGGGCGCTACTACGAATGCCCGTTTACATGCCGGTCTGAATAGCGGTCTGGCATATCTGAATAGCGATCTAGATCCCCAGAGACAATAATATATACACTTCGAACTTATAAATAGGTATAACGATAGAGTATTTGATTGGCTACAAGTTGGAGTCATCAGTTCCAACAACGGTCGCTAGGGGGCGCTACTATGAGTGACCGTTTACATGTCGTTCTGAATAGCGGTCTGTCCTATCTGAATAGCGGTCTAGATCGCCAGAGACAATAATATAAACACTTCGAACTTATAAATAGGTAATGAGAGAGTATTTTATTGGCTACAAGTTGGAGTCATCAGTCCCTACATCGGACGATAGGGGGCGCTACTACGAATGACCGTTTACATGGCGGTCTGAATAGCGGTCTGGCATATCTGAATAGCGGTCCCGACAGCCAGAGACAATAATATAAACACTTCGAACTTATAAATAGGTATAATGAGAGAGTATTTCATGGGCTACAAGTTGGAGTTTTCAGTCCCTACATCAGACGCTAGGGGGCGCTACTACGAATGACCGTTTATATGCCGGTCTGAATAGCGGTCTGCCCTATCTGAATAGCGGTCTAGATCGGCAGAGACAATAATATAAACACTTCAAACTTAAAAATAGGTATAACGAGAGAGTATTTCATTGGCTACAAGTTGGAGTCATCAGTCCCTACATCGGACGATAGGGGGCGCTACTACGAATGCCCGTTTTCAAGCCGGTCTGAGTAGCGGTCTGTCATATATGAATAGCGGTCCAGATCGCCAGAGACAATAATATAAACACTTCGAACTTATAAATAGGTATAATGAGAGAGTATTTCATTGGCTACAAGTTGGAGTCATCAGTCCCTACATCGGACGATAAGGGGCGCTACTATGAGTGACCGTTTACATGTCGTTCTGAATAGCGGTCTGTCCTATCTGAATAGCGGTCCAGATCGCCAGAGACAATAATATAAACACTTTGAACTTATAAATAGGTATAATGAGAGAGTATTTCATTGGCTACACGTTGGAGTCATCAGTCCCTACCTCGGACTCTAGGGGGGCGCTACTACGAATGACCGTTTACATGCCGGTCTGAATAGCGGTCTGACCTATCTGAATAGCGGTCTGGCCTATCTGAATAACGGTCTAGCTTGCCAGAGACGAAAACATAAATGCTTGGAACTTGTAAATAGGCATGTTGAGAGAGTATGTCATTGGCTGCAAGATGGAGTCTTCAGTTCCTATATCGGTCGCCAGGGGGCGTTACTATGAATAACCTTTAACCCTACCTGGCCTGGGGGGCGGCACTTTCCGCCCCCTGTTGATTTTTCGCTCCTATCTGGGGAACGACAAACAACTGACAGCTGACACTTCGAGACTTTTTAGACTATCATATTGGGGTCATTTTGAGCATATTTACATTACCACCCAAGCAGAGGAACATGGGTAAATTCAAAATGGCGGCCATGTGGGGAAAATTGATGTTTTTGTCATATTTCTTCAAAATTATTGCTTTTGTGTATGGAAAAGTGGGTAAAATCTATTTTATTTCCTATCGTATTATTACATACTAATTTATCGTGCAGTTTTTGCAAAGAAAAAACAAATAGAAAAAATTCGAAAATTCTGAGCAAAAATGGTCCAAAAATGCTTTTTTCAAACTGACGTCACAGTGACGCCATCAAGGCGGCCATATTGGATTTTTTTACATTTTGTTGTAGAGGATGACCCAATGATATAGTGTGGTCAGTTTCAGCCCTCTAGCCGTACGATAACGAAAATTTATTGGGGGCGCTCCCCCCCCCAGACTGCAATACACCCCAAATACGGTTAAAATGTCGCTTTGAATAGCGGTCTGGCCGATCTGAATAGCGGTCTGCCTTGCCAGAGCCAATAATATCAACACCTCGAGTTTGTAAACAGGCATAATGGGAGTTTATGTTATGGGCTACAACATGGGGTCAGTTCCTATATCGGGCGCCTGGGGGCGCTACTACGAATGACCGTTTACATGCCCGTCTGAATAGCGGTCTGTCCTGCCTGAATAGCGGTCCAGCTTGCGAGAGCCGAAAATATAAACGCTTGGAACTTGAAAATAGGCATCTTGAGAGAGTATGTCATTGGCTGCAAGATGGAGTCTTCAGTTTCTATATCGGTCGCCAGAGGGCGTTACTATGAATGACCGTTTACATGTCGGTCTGAATAGCGGACTGGACTATCTGAATAGCGTTCTAGCTTGCCAGAGCCATTAATATCAACACCTCGAATGTGTAGATAGGTATAATGTGTAGATACTCATAAATAGGAAGCGTTCTCATCCTAACGTCAGTTCACCCACCTATAAACGGAGAGCGCGGACCAAAAGATCGTATCTCTTCGAGTTATAACATGGCATTCCTCACCGACAAAGGGTTCACCGAAGGTCAACCTAGCGAATTATCGTTGTTCTCATTACCCCCTACGCAAACAGCGATTGAAAGTCGCTATGTTATCGACGTTCGACCGTCGTCTCAAATCTCGGACGATGCACCCGTTGAATTCCTGATATCCGGTCAAGGCTCGGATTACATCGACATGAAATCCTGCAGACTCTACGTTAAAGCTAAAATAACCCACAGAGATGGTACCTCTTTGAACAAGGACGAAAAATGCGGCCCTATCAATTTACTCCTCCAAACTATGTGGTCGCAGATAGACGTCTCCATGCAGGGTAGGCTTATGACGGTCATGGACAACAGTTACCCGTATAAAGCGTACATTCAAACGCTAATGAATTTCGGCGAAGACGCTAAAACAACTCAGCTATTCCCTCAACTATATGCAGCCGATCAAGGTATTGATCTGAATTCCACGGATCCCGCAACAGGAGGAAATGTCGGGCTTACAGAGAGGAGCAGATTCACCGCGGAGAGTAATGTATTCGAAATGGAAGGAAACTTCATGCAAGATGTTTTCAAACAGCAGGGGCACTTGCTCAACAATGTGGATGTATACATCAAAATGTATCGCTCTACACCGCAGTTCAGCGTGATGTCGGGCGAGGAAAATCCGGCGTATAAACTGATGATACAAGACATCAGCCTGAAAGTTCACAAAGTTCCCGTAAACCCCGGCGTGATATTGGGACATGCCAAGATCTTGAAAAATACATCCGCCAAATATCCGTACGTGAGGACGGAGACCAAAATGGCTTCCTTAGCCGCGGGACAGACCCTCTTCCGCTGGGATAATATGTTTTTATCCGTCTATCCCAGCAGACTGGTGATCGGATTCGCATCGTCCAAAGCCGTGGCCGGGGATTATAAAAAGAACCCCCTAAACTTTCAACACTTCAAACTGGCCAAGCTCTCGGTGAATATTGACGGCGTAACGACTCCGGGTCACTTTCTGAGAACGCGGTATAACACGCTCCCGAAGAGTTCATTCACATCGGCCTACCTGAGCTTGTTCGACAGCATAGGACGTACCGGAGATAACTTCGGTAATTCTATAACCTGGTTTGATTATCATAACGGCTCTACCCTCTACGCCTTCAACCTCGACCCCACCTACGCCGCAGAAGACCACCTTCAGCTCTTAAGACTGGGCAACGTGCGCCTCGAAGCGACCTTCGAGGAACCATTACCGGAAAATGTGAGCTGTATCGCCTACGCCGAATTCCCAGCGTTGTTTGCGGTGGATAAGTCTCGCAACATCATCTCCACTACACCATGAATACGGACGAACTTCTTTGCATCATTCACAGCGACCGTACGCTGGATGCATGCGTACGCGGTGTGTACCCAGCTGACAAAGTTCCAAACCACGTGCTACGAACACCAGCGGCGTTTATCGTGAATTCCGACGTGGCGAGTCTCCCCGGAGAACACTGGGTGGTGTTTTATTTCCGCAACCAGCGAGGAACATTTTTCGATTCCCTAGGGCATCCCCCCGAATACTATTCGAACCAGTTTGTAAAATTTCTCGAAAACAATAGTAAATTCCATTATTACAGCGATAGACAGATTCAAGGAGATAACTCTTTTACTTGCGGTCACTACTGTATATACGTCCTACTTCAGCTAATACGGGGTATATCCCTGTCCAGTATCGTTACGGATTTCGATCAAAACCATTGTCATAACGATTGCTATGTATACAATTTTGTCACGCGGTATTTTTCACATTGTTTAAATAATTCGCTGAACTTGCATTGTTAAACCGTTCGCATTGTCCTATTAATATTAATAAAGGTTGAGTAAACCACACACTGTTTGTTTTCTTATTTTATTTAAGGAGGTGTGAGTCACCGTTTCCATCATTCGATGTCATAGATATGAATGGAAACGGGTGGAAAACGTACCTGTCGCGAACCTATTTCGACCCGAAAAACCCTATCAGCTTTACCGGACCTTCTAAATTACACACCTTATTAAAAGGCGATGGATATGTAGTAGCGCGTAAAGAGCTAACGCAGTGGTTGAGCGACCAGGACGCTTATAGTTTACAAAAGCCAGTTCGTTATACTTTTAAGAGAAGCAGGGTCGTCACTGCGGGATTAGACGATCTTTGGGATACAGATCTAGCCGACGTGTCCAATGTATCTGAGTACAACGATGGCGTGCAATTTCTTCTCTTCGTCATAGACGTTTTCTCGCCATTTCTGTGGGTTATCCCCCTTCCCAATAAACAGCATAAGGCTATAATCTCGGGACTCGATCAAATCCTGATTGAGGGGAGACAACCCAAGTATCTCACTTCGACAAAGGAAGCGAATACAACAACCGAAGGGTGAAAGCGTATTTGAAGAAGAAAGACATTCATTTCTACGTAACCCATAACGAAAAGAAGGCTAATTACGCCGAGAGGGTTATAAGAACGATGAAAAATAGTATGTATAGATATTTCACACATAAGCAGACCTACAGCTATTTAGACGTCTTACAAGACCTGGTGCGTAATTACAACCAACGACCGCACACATCTCTGCGCAACAAAAGTCCTTCCGATGTTAATGAAGGGAACGAGGCTCTCCTCTGGAGAGAAATGTACGTCGACACGGCGACAAAAGGTCGTAAACAACCGTTCAAATTAAACATCGGGGATACCGTGAGAATCTCTCACGTGAGGTACGCCTTCCAAAGAGATTATCAAGCAAAGTGGACGGAGGAACTCTTCAAAATTTCCCGACGATTCCGTAGACGAGGCATCGCGATATACGAACTCAAAGACTTCATGGACGACGGGGTACAGGGAACATTTTATCAGCAGGAACTACAACGAGTGAGGAAAGCGTCCGACGCCTTATGGCGGATCGAAAAATTTCGGATCGGAATTGAGAAATTAGTTAAATACATCGGCTGGCCCATTAAATTCGCCAGCTGGGTGCCATTAGAAGATATCGAAACTATCTAAACTCGACTACCTGCAGCCCACACCCTGCAGCCTGCACCCTGCACCCTGCAGCCTGCACCTATATAAGTTCGAGTATGAGTGCGGCGAGCGCACTCTACACGAAAACTTTGATATATTAACGACTATTTTCCTAGAGTATATCATGTCTTATGCGTGTAGCTTATGCGCTAAGAAGTTTACGAGAATCGAAAATCTGCGCAAACATATCGAGTTACATCACGGGGGACGGCTTACATCGCGTATCGATGTCATTACTAATACGAAACCGTGTATGAACGAACGAGTATCCGAAACAATGGACGTGAATGCGACCTTTCAACACCCCTTTACCATGATTGTTAGCGGCCCGACTGGTTGTGGGAAGACGTCGTGGGTGTTGCAACGTTTGGAAGGGACCGACATTCAGCCTTCTCCTACGCGTATTGTCTGGTGTTACGGTCAATGGCAACCCGCCTACGAGAATACTCGATTACAGAATGTGAGCTTCGTTCCCGGAATCCCGCTCGATATCGGTGAGCCCTATTATTTCGACCCCGCGCATGTCAATATTGTGGTCCTCGACGATATGATGAGCCAAGCCAAATCAGCCAAGTCGCGGATCTGTTTACCAAAGGCTCTCATCATCGGAATCTATCCGTAATTTACTTGACCCAGAATCTCTTCCCCCAAGGCAACGCGTCCAGAGACATCACCTTGAACTGTCAATACTTCGTGCTATTCAACAATCCCATCGATCGGCATCAAGTTCAACTATTCGGAAGACGCATGTATCCTCAAAACATAGGCTATTTCACGAAAAAATACCAAGAAGCTACCGCCAAGCCGTACGGTTTCCTAATAATAGATTTGAAGCCGACTACACCGGAAAGACAAAGATTAAGAATGAAGCTGAATGCGCGAGCACAGATGGGACAAGGTCTATACACAAAGACAATATCTTCTTGGTATAAGGAACAAACGGGAGAAGGGAGACGTGAGAAATTGGATACCCATAAAGCGTCCCACACGGTGAAACACGACACGTGGAAAGCCCTGTTCGGTAGAGCAGCGCGTATGGAAGTGAACGATGATATCAAAATGAAGACTAGAGAGTTAATAACGAATGGATGTACGAAGCAGGAGGCCGAGGTCCAAGCAATAACTGAATACATGCCCCATATGATGAAGACGCTACAGGGGATGTACATCGATGTGATCCTGGGTATAAAAGAACGACCCAATTCACGAGGAAATCATGAAGTCCTGCGATGACCTTCAGAAGTCCTACAACACGAGCTATGAGGAGGCGATGAAACAAAGCGTTAAAATGAAAAAACATTTGTTCGATAAACTTTACGAAGACGATGAATAAGTTCCACGCATTTTATTAATAAACATACATAGTTTGTAAAATTAGCCGTCATTTGCTTTCACTCTGATGTAATCGGAGATCCGATGAAGCCATGTGCCACAGTATTGACACCGTCATCTAGTACATACCGTTTATCGTCGAAGGCGGATAACGCTACTTTCTCAACGGTATGACTATATAACTGGTGGTCAATACTGCGAATCTGGTTCATGGTCGTTTTTACAATTTTGTGTCGAAATAAACAGTCTTTGTACATGACATGTCGAAGTTTTTTCTTTATAGCGTACTTGGTTATCCCCTTCGCCGTTTTCTTCTCTTCTCCTCCGTATAGAATGCTGTCCAACTTGGGCCTAAGGCCTACAAATTCTTCTATAGGAGTTCTGCCGCATTCGTCTTTCATCTTGCCAAGTACTTTGGCATTGGTAGCGCTGTAGAGGGGGTGGTCTTTCGGGTAGTTGCTGGTGTCGAACAAAGTCAGATTCCGCGCCATGTCGCCGTACAAATCTGCCGTCTCAATTTCATAACACAAACTATCCGTATCAGTGAATAGCAGCTTCGCTTTTTGACCATACTTTCGCCTCATTTCGTTATAGTGGAAGTCGTACATAAGTAGCTTCGAGAGGTCTAGAATAGCGAAGCCGGCGTAGGTGGGTCTGTTCAAAAATAATTTAATTTTTTTTAGATTGACGCCGGCTAAATCCTCGTTAAAAATTTTGAAAGCCTGAATAGAGGGTTTGGCGACCATCCTCTGAAGTCTCCGTTTTGAGTTGACGACCTCTATCCGGGTACGTTTCCTAAGATTCTCCATCGTTTTCCCGAATATAGAGTTGTTCATCAGTTTAAAAAAGTCCTTCGCGAAGTCATTCTTAGCGGCCTTACGTTTGTCCGTGTTGAACCCGATGTACGGCTGTAGCCATGTAGACTGCGTGAACTCTATCCCGCGATGGATAGGAGTCAAAACCACCCCCTGTTGCAGGTAGAATTTCAAATCGCGGTAGTGTATCACATAGTTCGATTTGTCGCGAAGGTTGGGAACGAGTTTTTCCGCGGATTTGCCTTTAATTTCTAGCTCTTCTTTCAATCGGAGAGAATGAGGCGAGAGCATGTCATCGGTCACCGCCATTCGTTCGGGACAGAGAGGATAGTCGCTATGCGCCTCGTGGAGTGACGAGGGATATTGTAAGTCGACTTCCAAAATATAACCCGTTTCGGCATCGTCTTCAATTTTCTCTATCTCGGTCGCGTCCAGCGATTGGATTTGTTCGTCGGTCATCCACGCGAAGTCCCGCAGGGGTAAAGGCTGCGACATCGCCCACGCGTATAGGTTGTTGGCGTCTAGATAAATAATGTACTTCCTGGGCGAGTCGGCATTGTAGTCGACCATGTTCGGATTGTTCGCCTTACTATACTTATTGGAGATCATTGAAATACCTCCGCGGATACCCCGTTCTATCATTAGGTGCATATCTATGTCGTCCAGCAATTTTAAACGCGCACCGGTCATTTTCAACATGGCGTCCCATGACAGACCGGGTGAGGTATAATAGTGAGCCGGGTCGAGATGATAGTAGTTCATGCAAATGTCGCGAAAATTTTCGAATACATCGGCTAGTAGCAGGACATCGGATTTTAGGTAGAGGTCGTGGTAATGCCCTAGAGTTAGAATTCCGAACTCCGACCATACCGACTGCGCGTGGGCATAGTCTTGGTCGGAAATAGGCTCTTCGCGGAGGTCGTTGTAAAATGCTTCTTTGGGAGGGAGTTGGCGTTCCGAAAATTTACTTTCGGTTGACATATAGCCGTAGGGGTAGACTCCCTTTCTCAGCATTTTACGCTGGTGGTTAGGGTTCGGGAAATGTTGCCCGAGCTGTTGAAATTTTTCAGTACCTTCCTTAGACATGTTGTCGACTAGAGTTTCGAGAGAGGCATTGAGGAACTGTAGGGAATCGAGGAACCTTAAATTACCCAGAGAGAAGGAGATGTATTTCTGCATGTTATTCGGGATACACGTTATTTTCAGGCCCTTGAATTTTCCCATAACGCTACAGATGAGATGACCGTCATAGCCCTTAGTGTTATGCAGAACGACGGGTATAAAAAACTGGCGCTTTTCCCGCTTGGTAGACCTTCTGAATCTATACTGTAGGTTGCACTGATTGTGAGCGGGACCCCTGTATTTTCCCGTCAAGTGACAATGGTCGCGTACTCTGTCAGCGCCTAGTTCCTTGTCGCAAATATTACAATGCGTCGCCGCTTTAAAGGAATTTTCCTCCTCCCGGGTTATCTGCATAGGTTTGACACACTCTAATATACCGCAGATTCGTTTATCTTCTTCTACGAGGTTTTCCAGGAAAGTTTCCACGACATCGGGACCCCTATATACCACCGCGGGTTTACTGTGTTCGTGAATTGTACTCACTACGGTATAACAAAACCCGGACGGTTCGTGACGCTCGTATTTCGTGGTAGCCCCGGATTCGGAAAGAATTTTACGGGTAAAACATTCGAAGTCGGCGTA